>CABFPE010000104.1:1627134-1678908 GCA_900660155.1 Hofstenia miamia
CCAGTAACATTGCCCCCCCCCAACATTCAAAATTAATTTTTAGTGGCTTCATTTAAAGCCTGAAAAAGGAATGTTATGTCTGGAATATAGAAATCGAGAAAAATAATTTTTTAATCGACGCACCCAATCGACGAAGTTGCGTAATTTAACATCAGACAGAGGTTAATGCGTTTCCACAATACAGCGGCGATTTGAAAGAGAATTTTTAAATTTAGCCACCAGCACAATTCTGCTTTCATACTTTGAAGTCAATTAGATTGTCATCCAAACAAAGCCATTTGTGGATGTACGATAACTAGGCATTTAAATAAACTTATTTCTTCCGATATTTTGAAATTGCTAAATGTACGTTTATTTATATCAAAAGAACACATCGCGGTATAGATAATTGTAAAAAGAACACTGCTTCATGAATAAATCCGAACATCCTAGTATGGGATAGTCGCATAACTCCTTATGATACATAATTACCACCTTATTTTATTGCACAAAGAAAAATACAATTCCAATAAAAAGACTGATTTGAAAATTGAGCAAAGGCGAGAACAGCAGCAATGGTAAATAAGAGGTCTCTATCATTCCATAGACCTCGCTTACGTCTAAGTAAAAAAAATTGGAACCCTTATTGGATTCGTTTCAAGCATTTATAAAAAATATTAAAAAATTGTGTACAGGAGCGTAAATAGAATTTTAAATTTAACAAATACATCGAAGTAATTTTCACATAATATTGACAAAATTAATTCACGTCTTAAACATAATTAAAGTACATAAAAAAATAAACGGCGGACACCCACTGATAAAATTCTATGTTAAAACGCTGATTTATACTGAAATTGAGAGCACACGTAGATTAAATGTTCACATTCCATGGTAGTTTGTTTTCTAAACAGCTTCAAATATAAAATATAACTACAACTCAAAGAAGCTGTAAAATGTCTTAAAGAGTGAACAAAAGAAGTTAATTAGAGAAGAAAAAATTCATTCGTTATAGACGCATATCATTTTAAAAATATTATAGCTTAATCAGCGGTTAATAACTATTTTACATAAAATTTCCACGACAGATAAATGCATAACTAATTCAAACCAATTCAAACATTTACTAGTACTAAAAAACTTATTGATTAATTTTAAACAGCCTAGCGTCTGTTTTAAAGGACAACCCGTTTTTCCACATGTACAAAAAATTTTCTCCAAGCCTATTTCCAAATTTGAAAATCTTGAGGCATGGGTAGGTCTATTGGGGAACATGCATTAATGCAATGTTGAAAATTTCTATTAAAGCTTATTGCTGTGGCAGAGATTGTTGAATAGATAAACAAATTTTCTTAGAAATTTTCGAATTTTTGAAAAAGATTTAAATTCTCTCCATACTTAGTACCAGGCTGTTTAAGGTTAATACGAACATCATGGATTGGAAATAAATACTTTTAAAATACTGATTTATGATTTTGTTTACGAAATCACAATAATTACACTGTGTGACATAAAATTCAATTGACGAATTTTTGTCAATTTTGGGACGAGAATTACGAATTTGAATGTCATTTTACCCAGAAAACCATACATTTTAAGTAATTTATATTCTAAGTTTAGAAAGCCTACACAGCATTGTTTTGTTGACTTAATGTCTCGGACTATATGCGTATACGGCAGTGGGCTTTTGAAGTTAAGCCTTCTCTGTAACAAATTTCCAACCGTCGTGATGTGTCGCATTGGGGATCAGGATTGCGAAAGAATTTTATTGACATAATTTCATGCTCCTTGCATACTACATAACTACCATGCTCTGTGTTTATAACAACATTAATATTTTCTCTAAAATATCATGGCTTCTATTAAATGCAAAATCTGTGTACATTCTTTCAGTTACATTTGTGGATATTATATTCTGAAAAATCAATTCATTACAAATAAGTGGTGAGTAAAAAAAATATTCTGAGGCAAATGAAATATTTTTTGGAACTTAGCATTTATCAGGATATTGTATCTTGACACCCAAGTAGAACAATACCATTTGATATTCTTCATGTTTAGCATGAATCGAGAAACCACAATGGTAAGTGTTAGTTTTATCTATGAATAATGGGGGATTCTCGTATACCAATGCATCTCGTGAACCTCTGCCTCGCAGCATTGAGCTCTAATATTTAAATGCACTAATATTAAAGTAGTCATGTGTAACCTCCAAAAAAATTTCAGGGAACATGTATGCGAAGGTGAAATTGATTTTTCTATCATAAATTCTCAGAATCTCCATTATCCTTTTCAGAATAATTTGAATAAATTTATTGCAAAATTAAATCTTAGCATGAGACAAACTGAAATTTTCCTTGTTACATTGAAGAAATGGGATATTGCCAGGCATGTCTACTAAACTTCATTTTCTGAAATTTGAAATGAATGTTTTTCCTGAAAATTTTGGTTTGCATAATGATGAAAAAGGGGAAATTTTTATGAGTGTGGTTATATCTAGAACATATTGAAATCAGCAGAAAATAACACATTGAGAGTAGAATTCAGCCTCATATAGCTTCCGTAGGTTGAAATGAATGAAAATCATTTATTACTTATTTGATAATCATTAAAGAAAAATTTGCTGAAAAGCTAAGAACCTTGATGATATTTCAACTAAAAGAATTGGAAAAAGATATTATTTAGGCAATATTTTAGCCTCCTGACGTTTGGATAAATAGAAAACATCTGCTGACATTAAAATCAAAATACAATCAGATGTTTGTGAACAATTATAAACGTCATTTGAGGATTTTTGGACTCTCCATGACAATACAATTTCCGATTTCTAAATTAAATCATCTATTTAGGCCATAAATTAAATTTCCTAAAATTTGAGTTTGTATTTAGCAATAACAAATTGACCAGAAACGCTGAAAAAAAGTACTCAAAATTAAGAAAAATATTTTTAGTCACACAGTGTTATATATGATTACCGTCATATGAAAAGTATTTGAAATAAAGTTAGTTTCTTTACAAAAGAGATCATGGGGTGCTTATGATGCAATGCTATGTAAAAATTAAAAGTCATGTATATAAACATTAGTTGGAAAGATTGGATTCGAATTTCTTCCAGAAATAGCTGTACGCAATTAAAAAATCACTATTATTTGGAAATCAAACAAAAGTGAACTCACTTTAGCACAGAGTCGATAGCACGAGTGACCGTCGGACGATTACAAGCAATTATTAAAACTGGAATGACGTGTATGTTGCGATGTGGAGACGGAGGAAGCTGTACAGAGTTGTCGGAAGTTTGAGATTCTAAAATGTAAAGATAAAACACAACTTAAATAATCATCAACCTGGAGAAATAGAAAAAATATACACTGATAAAAATAATGCAAGTATTTATAAGACAGTGATGTACATATCCAAATCCAAATCGCATGTTCAAACTAGTAAACGAAAAATTCAGTAAAATGATGCAGTCAAAGACATACAAAGGAAAGTACTTTATAAACTTAGAATTAGACTTTACTGATAATGAGGTCAATTGAAATGATCGTTCCGTTGATGTGTTGAATATATTATTATATACAAATTTAATTAAATTTACAAAAAACCTGCTAGGGACTCAGGAAGTTGTAGAAGGCCACTGACTTCACTCGAATCACAAGACTGTCGGATGTGCTTTCAAGTCGTCTTCTCCGCATTTGCATTTTAAATCTGGGAAACCAATCGAAGTCGCAGGGGCTGAGGTCCAGTAAAGCCCGCACAGTTTGCGCTTTGTGAGGTGTCCTTTGTCGCGGAGAAACAAAAACCCCCTTCTGCAAGAGGTTTTGCCTCGTCTTCCTTAGTGCTGGATAAAGATTTTTTCTGGAGGCACTTTTTATTGTAGGCGCTATTAACAGTTGTCTTTTGAGGCACAAGATGAACGAGAATGATGCTTTGAATATCGTAGGCAACAATCAGCATAACTTTATGTTGACTCGGGCTGTGACAAACTTTCGAGGACAAGAACGTCGAGATGCCATTCAGCAGATTGAATTTCAAGCTCCGGCTCGATCCAGTGAAAGAATGATTCCTCTTTTCATGATAGCGAGCTAGGAATTGCTGGCAGATTTCAACACGAAGTTGTCATTGATCCTCAGTCCAACACTGCGGTACCGATCAAGCACAAATTTTCCTCATGTTCAAAACCCACTTTGCAAGAAAGTTCTGCACACGTTCATCGCAAACATTGTTCTGATCACAGCCTTGTAAAGATGTTTTTCGACTTCCATAACTGCTACTCCACGAGCAATCTGGATCTTAATGAAAGAGCGCTCATCTTCGTCAGTGAAATGTGATATGTCAACTGAGAGAATTGAATTGCCAACTGCAGTGTAACTGCTTTACTTGCTTTATGAAATGTATTCAGTCAACTTTTACGACTTTAACCATGTGACGCAATGTCAGGTTTTCTGATGTTTAATAGTTGCATGTGAAACTATTTAATGGTAATTCCATAAGCTTTTGAAAATATTAAAACACTCTCGGAAGGAACTTTTGAAATGATCCTCGTAATAGAGTTAACATAAATGTAATGTCTCCAAAATAATGCTATGTACGAATCGAATTAAGAACATGATATTAAAATACAAGTACAACGCAAAAAAGTTTGAAATCATTAACAATGAATAAGTTAAAGTCAAAAAGAGAGATACCAAATATCTATGTTTATTAGAAAATGTCATAAATGCACTGACGCCAGTAATGGCAATGCCTAAAACCTATAATACAAAGCTTTGTAATACAATTGCCGCAACCGCGTCCAGCGAGCACTTAGTTGGCAACAAGAAACAGGAATTCAGTCTGAATAATTATGATTTGGAGAAACATTAAAATAAAAATTGAATAATAAGGCACAGGGTATTTCGGTGAGAAAAAACAGTAAATGAAGTTCATAAACATCGACGCAAAAACGGAGAAAGAGTAAAGAGAAGCCGAAGTTTGTGATTGCTATAAAGGAAGAACGCATGTGCAAATGAAAATCCAAAAATTTGTATTCCCATCTCATTGATGTGGTAGTTACGAATATGTTCCAGCATGGACAATACACTTGTATTGAAAGCATGGTTAGAATTTTTTTGAAGAAAACTATGAGAAGTGTTATATTGTGAAAGCTTCAGCAATATATATATATATATTTGAAGAAAACTATGAGAAGTGTTATATTGTGAAAGCTTCAGCAATATATATATTGATCTGAGATATTCAAAGCAAATAAGAGTTGGCTGGTTGGTTGAAACAACATGGAGTTCTGCAATCCACATTTCGAAATGGCAAAACGCTTAAGAACGATATCAGTAACAGCAAAACTTAAAGAACAGATACATTTTGAGGATGAGCAACACTAATCGAGAAATAGGAAGAACTCTAGGAAAACAATGCCTCAGTAAAGCAGTGTATTGTGTTACTTTGCACTAGATAGAAGAACATCATTAGATGAAGTTAGAGAATCCCCGAATAAACTGCCTATACGAAAGAGAGCAAGAGCGTACCTGAGTGTAGAATTGGAATGCAAAAATATTTGTGTTGGTGTTATGGTTAGGTGGATTTTATTACTACTCAAAGATTTTCGAAAGCAATGCATTTGATTCTCAACATCTTTGGAGATAATTGGTAATTGAGTTTCAATGGGCAGCTATAATTTTACGTTTAAAGTAGTTCGACATCGCCAAATCCAGTTTTGCAGAAAACAGATGTACCGGACAAAATAAAAATAAATTAAAGATGCAATGAAACTGAATGGAATTATTAATAAAAGAAATTATTGACTTTTAATAAATTATAATTCAATTTATCGCTACCTTTAATCTGCCTTCTCTCGAGCGCGTTGATTTCAGCGTTGAGTTCACTCAATGACTTCTCCAGCATTTCCTCACGCGCCGAAAGCGATTTTTGCTAAAGGAAGCAAATTAGGATGCTAATTCGGTGACACATGCGCCCATAAATAATCAAGCATCATAAATGGCGGAGATTTAGTACACCGCCAGCTGACTTTTCTTCTATGGGCATCGTGGTAATTAATGACAAGGATTTATATGAAATCAATAAAACTCTAATAAAATTCAAAGTGAACTGTTTGTATAAACAAAGTGCTATGAGTCATCTTCACTATCAAAAACTCCATTCTACACAGATTTTCGATAAAATAGTAATTAAACTCATAGTCTATCAGCTAAGATTGTCCATGCAAACTAAAAAAACTTGGAAGTCAGGCAAAATTTACTATTTAAAATAATGCAAAAAAGTATTTTCAGGGTGATATTGGGCAATTTAAAGTTGATGTAATAAATATTTTTACAAAGTCGTGAGTTAAGGGAAAACTTATCAGCATTAAAACGATTTATAAAACATCATACAAATCTACATCACTCTGCCTCAATCAGAACGAATCTCGTTTTTCGGGGGCTAAAGATCACCAGGGCTGCTTAGTAACACTGACGTTTCCTCTCCGCTTCCGTCAGCAAAATAATTCCTTGAAATATGGGATCAGAATTTTGTTGGTCTCAGATCAATTTAATCAAATTGGTTCCAATTTTTTCATCAATGGTTCCATACCCATGTAAGTCCCAGTCCCATTGAAATATTTAGTCCGATGTAACTTGAAATAATGAGATATTCTCACGAACGTTTTGGATGAGATAATGAAAACTTGATAAAAAAATAAATGATTTGATTCAGGCGACAGAGGTATGGCATTAAATTAATTGCTAGTGATCACACAATAACTTAACCAGCTGACAAGTAAAAAACAAAAAAACGAGAAAGACAAAGTGATGAAAAATCAAATAAACGTCAGAAGAATGATTGATGTCCATTTTTAATTAACTATCAGCGGAACTAACCAGTCGCTTGAGCAAAAAAATTAATAAATTATACTCTACTGGTGACAGCTATCAACTGATAGTTAACTTTAAAGACATATAATGATTGCATTAAAACTTCTAAACTTGCACATGCATGGAGATGGAATTTCATGGTCTACGAACAGATTGCTTATCACAGGAACAATTTTGCAATTTACATCAGAAGGTATATATGGGAATTATAATTTTCAAATACAACGTAGAAATAATTGCATACAGTGTACCCAAGAGCAGTAATGTCTATATTTAGAGGCAATACGCCCACTATCAAATTATGTAAACGATTAACACAATTTTGTAAATTAAAATGGAGAAAATTTACATTTTCACTAAAATTGAAAGTAAGCAGGCATTAAGGATTTGGGAGAAAGTTATCTCGAAAATCCTACCTGAAAAAATGATTACTGAAATCGAAATAGTTTTTTGAAAACAAAGAACTGTTTGCCATTACGCTTTTTGTAATCCAATTTATATTGCTCTGGGTTTATGTTGGACAGCGCTAAAAATATATGTCTATTCTCAATTATGTATGAGGAAAATATACCAGTTTGTTGGGAAAATACTGCTTAGGCTTAGTGGAAACCCTCGAAAAACAAGAAATATACAGCACTGGAAAAAAGAATTCGGCCACCAATGATTGTCATAAATATTTCTAAGAAATGGCCGCCAAGATCGTCATAAATATTTTATAATAAGATTTGAGGTTGCAGAAAAAGAAATTCATCAATGATGAGACATAATTATCACTGTTTACTTTAAATCTCAAAGAGAAATGCTACAATGCTTGAAGTTAGCTAATCTTTCCTTGGAAAAATGTATTCGGTCACTTCAGACAAAATCAGAGAATCTGTAAAAAAATTTCATTGGTTGAGCTTTTTTCAGTCTATTTATATTGAAAATGTCTAATAACAGTCTTTCTTCGCCAAGTATGATGCCTGGTTACGTACCTCTTCCCATCCGCGAGTTGATTATCTCCAAACATTTGGAAGGGATGAGTCAACGTAATATAGCCCGGCTTATAGAGTGACCTCGAAGTCCTGTCGAGGATATCACCAGATGTTTCAATTCTTAAAGACTTCAGAGGAATTTCGCAAGGAATGGGCTCCTGGTCACCTCGTGACAGCAAGAACTGTGCGAAACATCCTGAAGAAGTACTCAATTAGGTATTTCGTGCACCCAAATAGCCATTCGTAACCTCAAGGCAAAGATTACGCCGGGTGAGGTGTGTCAATTTAATGAGAGACCATTCATCTTAAGATTGGTCTAATGTTATATTTCAGATGGGTCAAGATTTGAGCTATACTCATCGAAAGGAATGTTGATAAAGAGACCAACTGGGCAGAAGGTCAGATTCTTGCCTCAATTTATTCGGGGCACCATGAAGTATGGTGGGAAATCTGTAATGCATGGGGTGCAATATGGAAGTGTGGGTTTCGCTAAGATTGTTCACATTTTAGGTACTCTCCTAAGCTCTTAATATGCTCGAATTTTAGAAAAGGAACTCTTGCCACTCTTTAAAAGTGATCAATATATCAGCAGGATGGTGCTCAATGTCATACCTCAAAAGAAATGACATATTTCCTCCACAATAATGGGGTTGCTATCCTTGCTGAATGTCTTGGCCAATCTCCAGACCTTAACATTATCGAAAATATGTAGAAAGATGTTAAATATCGAATTGGACAGCATACCCTTCACACTGTCACACTGAAGACGAGCTTTGGAGCGCAATAAAGAAAAATTTATGAATTCCCAACAGCTTTATTGAAAGACTTTTTGCTTCAATCCCTGAATGCCTTGAAGCTTTTATTCACTCAAAGAGACACCCTACAAAATATTGGAAGAGACAATTTTGTTGCTAAGTGCTTGTATTGCATCAATTATTAATTTATGTATTTTTTTTAATTTACTTTTCTCGGATTTGCTCATTTGTTAAAATTTTTTCATGTGGTCAAATACATTTTTTCAATACAAGTTTTCTAATTTTGATTAAAAATTAATAGCCAATTGTTATTCTACATATTTATGGTATTAGAAATACAAGTTTTCCTTTAATAAGCAAAGTAACACTCTATCCAATGAATGTTCATTACTTATTCAAAATAGCAAGGTGGTCAAATACATATTTCCAGTACTGTATTTGGCGACCATCTATCATTTGCATTTAATGAATGTATGTTCCGGAGATCATGAAAAAGTCAAATGCAACACCTTTGTATAAAAATGGAGATCCCCTTTTTGCGAAGAACTATAGGCCAATCTCTATAAACGTACCCTTTTAGTACATGTAAATTCAGAATTTGTTGAAAGTTGAGCAGAATTTGGGAACCTAATATCATTGACTGCTAGATTACTAACTACTTTAACAGATGAATTTACACTAACAGAATACAAAATGTATTTCAGCAACTGAAAAATTGATCTAAAATTGATTTTCTAACGGAAACGGAAGTTTGAAAAAATAAAACAAATACCTACAAACACACCGGTCATCCCATTACACATTAAATATTTATTCTACAGTTATGTATGCACGAATTGCAATTTTCGAATGCTTTTAAAATATGCAGTTGTCATAAAAACCAGGTGGCCATCAACCAGAGATGGAACGGGCAAAAATTTAAAGGACGGGCCTTTAGCTGGCCGGTAACAACTAATACAGGCCGGTAATGTTTATTTGCATTGCATATTTAATCTACACAGACGCACAAAACTCAGAAAGTATTTGTAAACACAATTGTTTTAAAATATGTGTATAAGCAATCGTTTTAAAATTTTCATAAATAAATTAATAATTTAAATTACGTTGCAGTTGAGGTAATAATTTTTGTTTTTTTAAAGCATTTCACACATTCAACTTGATCAAGGGAACTTCCATATTTAAAAATCAAATTGACGCTAAACAATTTCTATATAATTTCAAATTACCTTCTTAAATCAATCCTTGAAGATTCATCCTCAAGTTCTATATATCTCTTTCTGTTTTGCACCGACTAACGGGGGTGTAGAAAGCAATCGCGGATTAGGTTACTTGCTGCAAAACTTTACTTACATATTTTGAATGGACTACCTAATCATGGGGCTTCATACTAAGAAAAATTGAACTTTCAATATCTTAAAAAATTGAGGCTTGAAACAAATTTTTAAAGTTTATGCACCATTCACCTTGCAAGAGGAGGGTGCATGGCCTTCGGGTGCCTGCTCCAGAAGAATCGAAATTTTACTAAAAAATTAAACTAATCACTCTATTCTGAATACGCCCAATTGAAAAAAATTGAAAATCTAAAATTACATTTAATTTTACTCTCTTGCAATATCATGATATAAACAGGTATATTATTGTATATAATCACTCAAATGTCACTTGGAAATTGACGAGAACATCATACATGTTTATCCTGCGACAAATTCAGTTATGGCTCGTTGGGTAAATAACAGTGATCCGAATTATATAGATATCACCCGACTTTATCAAATTTCTACACTAAAGAAAAATTTCCAACAAACTAGCAAATGAAATAGATTTACTAAGGTTAATATAGAAGTCATTGAAAACATAGCTCTTTAGGCCACGGTTAGACTAGTGATTGGTTCAAAAGTGATCTGTCACATTTTGATTGAATCGCATGTCTAACCACCCGAGATAATTAGCAATGTGACCATCGAAAAAAGAAATCGTGCACGTTCGATTTCCTTGTGATCGTCACATTGCTAATTCTTTCACATGTGATAGATCCCTTTTGAACCAATCACTAGTCTAACCGTGGCCTTAGGTATTAAAAAGATGTACTCTAACAAAATAAAGCCATCGTTGTCAGGGAAATCATTTCGATACATTCTCATTAAAATTACTTCTTTTATTTTGAAAACACGTCAAGTTGTCAAATCTAAAATCCTGTAAATATTTAAAAACTCAAATACAAAGTTATATTCATATAATTTCATAAAAGAAACGGACTTTTCTTGAAGTTTCTAGCTCAAAGAAATCGGCAGCATTTGTTGCAAGTAGTAAAACTATTGAAAGTTAAGCAGTGAACAAAGCTTATTGGAATAATTTAATTAACATGTACTTCGGAACATTCCATTATTTCTACTGTAGTTTGCCACTTGTATGTCTTCGACATGTATTTGAAGTCAATCATCTAGAAAGAAAATTACCAACTCATATTAAGAATGTTTTAATATTCTTTGATTTCAATTAAGTCATAGACCCGGGTTACAACAGATGGATTTAAATGTATCGGTTGACAAATTGTTTACC
Organism: Hofstenia miamia; assembly: GCA_900660155.1. Taxonomy (NCBI): domain Eukaryota; kingdom Metazoa; phylum Xenacoelomorpha; order Acoela; family Hofsteniidae; genus Hofstenia; species Hofstenia miamia. The sequence continues at coordinate 1,638,271 of CABFPE010000104.1, forward strand.
AAATACCAGATATTACGAAAAACATTAAATAAGTAAAAACTCTTGACATAGAAATAATTGGACTTCATATAGATAGTAGCTAAGGATGAAATATTGCTGCTAAACCCAAATCTAAATCCGACTTAGCGACGGCACTACTCAACGGAGGTTAGGTTGCACTAACAAAAAAATAGGGACGGGTTAGTTTATGTTCTCATGGTCACCGATTTTCAGAAGATTCTCACAAAAATCGGGACTTTGAGGGACGATTTTCTCATAGTACAGAAGAAGGACTTTCTGCGATTACTCGCTAAAAAAATTTTCGATCCTTAAAATATTTTGCATGAAGGTAGGGACTACTAAAAGACTATTTCCTACAAAAATTCAGGAATTTATGTGGAAAAATCAGATTATATGGTTATGTGGAAAAAATACATGAAGGGAGGTATTTATATATATACATAAAAGAAATTACATGTTTAAAAACATCTCTCATATATCAAATTTGTTACCCTTAACACAGAGTAGAAACCTTCCAAAATGATCACAAATCGGAATGTATTGAAAGATTTTCTTAGAAGGGAGTAAATAATTTAACTAGACAAACGATCACTCTGTGTACTAATTTTTATCGGTCCTTGGTAAGTATATCGATTAATATTGGTAGGTTTTAATGATCGCTTTTTGGACCACTGTGTTAAATATTAAAGAACCTGCTATCGACGTAAAACATACGGAGACACTGTGACAAGTAAACAAGTGTATGTCATGTCGGTGTAGCTCTGTGTGCTAAATATACGTACAATAAATTATTCTACTTTGTGTTTATATATGATCATTTTCATGGTAGCAGACAGTGGTTTGATAGCATAGGATGGTTGGATCATTTAAAACACCACCTTTATGGACTGAGGATAAGCCATTTTCTGTGTGGAAACAAGAAATTCAAATATGGCAAACTGTAACGAATTTGGAACAAAAGCAACAAGCCCCAGTTATTGTATTAAATCTTGTGGGAAAGTATCGGGAAGCTGATTGGAATTAACTCTGGCTGAAATCAATTGTGAAGATGGTTTGAAAACGTTATTGGATAAGTTGGAAAAATGCTTTGAACGTGACGCAGCAGATTTGGCTTATGAAGCCTATTCAAAATTTGAAAAGTATTGCAAATCTTCTGATGTTTCTATTCCTGATTATATAAATGAATTCGATAGGTTTTACAACAAAGCTAAAGTATATAAAATGGAATTGCCTGATGCAGTGCTTGCTTTCAAATTGTTGGACAATGCTGGTCTTGATGAGAAAGAGCGTCAGTTAGTTCTTTCGTCTGCTCAGAAGCTGGAATTTATTGCTATAAAATCAGCCTTGAAGCGCATTTATGGTGGGTCGTCCATGCAGCCAACTACATCTGCAGCATCTGGATTAAAAATGGAAGCTACAGCATTTCATGTGGATCAGCTTGAATCAGAACAGTGTCAAAATAATGACGTTTACTTAGCTAGCCGTGGACAAAAGTATTATCGTTATAGGAGGTCAGGTGTACAACATGGTGGCCGTTCTCAAGTGCGCAATCGTCAAACGGCAGAAAGAAGATGCTACATATGCGATTCCAAAATGCATTTGTCATGGACGTGTCCACATAAGACTGATACGGAGCAGTATGTTAATCATTGTTATGCTGAGAAATTACCCAGCTTGTTGGAGCAGTCTTATGGAAGAGGAATAGTTGATACTGCTTGTACTACATCTGTTTGTGGTCGCATTTGGTTGAACGACTATATTAATTCACTATCTAAAGAAGAGCAAAACGAGGTAAAATGGCAATACAGCAACGTTCCAAAAGTTTTTGTATTTGGTGATAAGAATAGAAGGAAATCCTTCTGGAATGTAATTATACCTGTTAGATTCGGAACTCAAAAGGTATCACTTGCTGTACGAGTTGTAGATGGTAAGTTGCCATTGCTTATTAGTAAAACGTCTCTTAAGAAGGCGGGATTAGTGCTAGATTTGGTTGGTGACGTCGTATGGCTACTGGGTGAGAGAATCGAATTAATAACAACTACCACAGGGCATATTGTATTAGATCTTTTGAAAAATGAAAGAGATTCTGTAGATGTATTTGCAAGCTTATGCCCTCTTGCGAAAATGACAGATTCGGAATTAAAAAATGCAATTATAAAACTCCATAAACAATTTGCTCATCCAAGTGCAGCCCGATTATCTACTTTAGTGAAAAATTCCGGTGTTAAAAACAAGGTTGTTTTTGAATTAATTGATAGTATAACTAAAGAATGCATTTCTTGTAAAATGAATTCAAATTTACCACCAAAGCCCGTAGTTGGCATGCCTCTTGCGGGCGAGTTTAATGATACTGTTGCTATGGACCTACATGAGTTAAAATCGAAGAAAATTTGGTACCTCCATATATTAGATCAGTTTACTCGGTTTAGTGTAGCTACAATTATATATTCTAAAGATCCTGCCATCATTGTGAATAAATTTATGCGTCATTGGGTGTTAAAATTTGGGTGCCCTAAAAGGATCATTTCGGATAATGGTGGCGAATTTAACAATGATTTAATTCGCCTGTTAGGCGAGAGGTTGGATACAAAAATTACTACTACAGCTGCTTATAGTCCATGGTCTAATGGCACAATTGAACGCCACAATCATGTTTTGACTACAATGTTAAATAAGATCATCAGTGAGACGGGCCTAGATCTGGAAACAGGTATTGAAAATGTTGCGTTTGCTAAAAATTGTTTATCCTCAACATCCGGTTACAGTCCGTACATGTTAGTATATGGCAGAAATCCCAACTTACCTGGTGTATTAAGCAACAAACTCCCTGCGCTTTCACATGAAGTTGATACTGGTTTAATAGGCAAGCATTTAATTGCACTTTCAGCTGCCAGGAAAGCTTACATGGAAGCTGAAACATCAGGTAGAATACGCATAGCATTGGCTCGTAACTTGCGACCAACAGACACTAGTTTCTCTTTTGGCGATGAGGTTTTCTATAAAAGGGATGGAGACAAACATTGTAGGGGGCCTGGCGTAGTGCTAGGAGTTGACAGTCAAGTAGTTTTTTCCGTCATGGTGGTTTGTATGTAAGGGTACATAAAAGTAGATTGATGCATTCTCATTTAAAGAAATCTAATTTCTCAAATCAGGCACCTTGCATTCCCAGTGAAACTGACCCACTAGTAAAAGAGCAAGCAGTTCTGAGTGATTCTGATGACGATAGTTCCGTTGATGAGAACGTGTTGCCACGGTTTTCTTTTTCGAATCAGAAAATACCTGACATAGGCCAAACGGTAAAGTTTGTTCCATCTGAATTGTGCAACTGTATAAGAAGAGAGTACAAAGCAGTCATAAAAAGCCGTGCAGGTAAATCTACTGGTAAAAATAAACATAAGTACAATGTCGAGTTTTTGGCACCAAGAGATGTCGAATGCTTTGTGGATCATTTAGATTGGAAATCTGACGTGGAATCATGAGAACTGTAATACATTAAACAAAGAATTGGATGAACCGTCTACGTCAACAGAACAGAATGATAAAGAACAGGAAACTTTACTAGCTTCTAATCTACCGTCGAAGTACGACTTTACGCAGGCGGAACTTAAGGAGATAGAGAACTGGCAGATGTATGAGACGTTTGAGGAAGTTGAAGATATTGGACAAGAGAGAATTCAGACACGTTGGGTGTATAGTTTAAAAGACGGGCCCAGTGGTGAGGTCATCAAAAAAGCAAGGCTTGTGGCGAAAGGCTTCCAGGAAATTGAGAATTTTCAAACTGATACCCCAACTTGTAGTCAAAAGACTATTAGATTATTATTTATTGTTGCAGTTTGCCATGGATGGGAGCCTCATTGTATGGATATAAAGGCAGCTTTTCTTCAAAGCAGTGGAAAGTATTTGGATAGAGACGTCTTCTTAGAACCTCCTCACAATTACGCAAAAAAAAGGAAAATTGTGGAAATTGATTAAACCGGTATATGGCTTGACTGACGCATCAAGGTGTTGGTATCGTACACTGAAAGAAAGTTTGTTGTGCCTTAACATGGTAGTTTTGAAGTATGATCCAGCGTTATTTCTGTGGGAAAATGACGATAAACAGGGTTTCATCTGTGCACACGTAGATGATTTATTTTGGTGTGGCGATTCTGTTTTTGGTGATGCAGTGATTGAACCATTAAAGCAAATATTTCGAGTCAGTAGTGAAAAATCGAATAACTTTCCATTTCTGGGGCTGAATATTTCTACTAAAGGTGAAGGTATCATATCAGTGGATCAAAATTCTTATGTATCACGGTTGAGTCAGATTACATCATTTGAGTCTGCAACTGAGCAAGTTGGCTTAGGAAGAAAAGGTGTTGGTCAATTATTGTGGATATCGACGAGGACAAGACCTGATCTTGCTTTCAATATATCAAATTTAGCAGCGAAGGTGGATGATGGTCATACCGATATTATATATGCTGTCAATAAGCTAATAAGAAAATTGCAACACGAATCTTGTGAATTGAATTTTAAGAACATTGGGGACTTAACTAAATGTAAATTGCTTTTGTTTTGTGATGCTTCATTTGGGAACTTAAGAGAAGGAGGGAGTCAAGGAGGTTTTATTATTTTACTTGTTGGAAAGAATCAGAAATTTGCATTAATATCATGGAAGTCCTTCAAACTGAAACGAGTAGCTAGAAGTACGCTAGCCGCAGAAACTATTTCATTATCTCAGGCACTTGGTGAAGCTTTATATATTTGTGGATTATTGAAAGAGATTATTGGAATATAGTTACCTCTTCACTGCGCTACGGATTGCATTCTTTAAAAGGAGTAACCGGGAAACGTTTAAGAATAGATATTGCTTGCATTAGAGAAATGTTAGAAAATGGTGATCTTTAGAATATTCATTTAATTGCAACTAATTAACAATTAGCTGACAGTCTTACTAAATATAATACGACATCCCAATGACAGCTTAGGGAAGCAATAACTTTGAAAACTTTGAAGTTGGATGATATCAATCTTTAAAAAAGGATAACAGGGAATGTTAAATATAAAAGAACCTGCTATCGACAGAAACATACGGAAACAAGTACGGAATATACGTACAATAAAATATTCTACTTTGTGTTTATATATGATCAATTTCAGCATAAATAACGTATCAGTACTAAGTGTTAATCGATATATGTGCTATTTAAGCATTAGATTTTCAAATATTTGAGAGACCATGTGATTTCTTATGTTAGTATATGTTTCTCAGTTTCTAGAAACAGATGTGTTCTACATAAATCTTGTATACTATACAATAACACTTATTTGCAGACAAAAATTAAATGTTATTTATTATAAAATACCAGGCAATATTAACTCCTTTATTTTAGTTTAGTGAGTGCTATTGGACCTTTAGGTGAGCAGCCTGTAAGGAGAATCCTACTGTATATACTCAAATATTTAAAAATACGAGAATTATGGATTGTGAAGTCTCAAGAATTAATTCTATGGCAAATATATCAAACATAATTAGTTTGACATTTCTTCGCTATTTAGCTCCATAAAATCAGTATAAGCTTGGTCTTATGTTTTATTAATGAAACTCTTAGAAACTTTCTCTTATAAATTTAATATAACTCGGCTGCACGCATTGAATTCAGGGAATTGCTATATGATAACAAATTTCTACTTTAGAAGTGGTGAGATTTACAAAATTGTAAAACCTCCTGGAAAAGTAAGATGTTACAAGAAAATTATTTGCAACAAGCATCCTTCGGAAAAATGTTCATTGGCTTCAATACACCGTTCAAAGAAATACATTAGTATTCGTTGTATATTGTAAATAGTGCAAGATATTATGTACTGCATGTAGTTTTTCTCAGCCTTGATTTTGTTAGCAGCTCTTCCTATATGTAATTAATAATTGAAAATTTTTAAAGTGTCTATTGTTTCATTTTGATAAAAATTTTATAAAATTACAAAAATGTATGCCATTTTTAATAATACGAAAATTATATTACATTAAGTACACATTGTGTTTCCTTAAGTTTAAACAACAAAAAAATAACGTATTATACTGGGACATAACTTTTTTATTTGTTTTGTATCCATAGAAAGCTTGCAATAATAAATATAAGAAGTTAGAATGTGCTTTAATTTTGTAGAATTATAGGATCAGAGATTCTACAAAATTCATTATTCTATACAAAAATTATTGATAATTGGCATGTTTTGAATAAATGATTGAGCCTTCATTTTTAGCAATTTTAGATTCATTGTAAAATAGGTTTTCTGATTTATTTTAAATGCATTAAAGCATATTAGCGATTTAATGTACAGATACGTTTTTTCCATAAATCTATATAATTTTGAAGAATAATTAAATTCTTCTATAAAAATTTCTCTTATTTAGAAGAATTTGGTTTCCAAGAATATAAGAAATAATTGTTACTACAAATATTCCACCCTTCCGCCTCACCACCTTCAAACACGTTCAGTGGACTCCAATCAATAGCAAATTTTGCTTGCCAACCAATTCCAATCCATTTCCAATGTCCAATTGAAATCCAATTAGATTCCAATTCCAATGGACAAGCTTGCGCATGACAGTGTATGATCTTGTCTGATTTAGTGCTGCTAACTGCTTTAACCGCTAAAATTCTACCCACTCCCAAATTTCTTATGTGCATGTAATAGAGTGAACTGTTAATTGCAAAGTGTTTTAATTATAATGATGTTTGGCAATAAACAAAAGCAATTAATGGTTAAATATTTTAGCTAATTATCTCAAACCATAATCATTAATTTACGGGATTTATTTCGTCCTTAAATGCTCAAAGTTGGACAAGAAAATAACGATATACGACCACAATATTCGTTACATTACTATTTTAATGCGTGTCATTTGACTGTTATTAAAATAAAATTTCGCATTTAATGGCGGCAAATCGAAAACGTTCAGTAACTATAGACTTTAGTTAAGAGTTAAGACTAGGTTATAAGTTGGAGGGGTAGCATTGGTGTATTGTGTGAATTTGTGATCAAGAGGTCTATGTAATTTGAGAGACACACTCAAAAGGCGAGTGAAGCCAGCCTTTTGAGCCTTTTTCCCATTGAGAAAATTTTGATGTATTGAATTGAAAAATTTATATAGTTTCATTTCAGTTTTGTACTTCAGCATGTATTGCAATCAATTATATATCTCCTTAGCTTCACAGCTAAAATAGCAACATTAGTTGCTTTCTTAGTTGTATTATGAAAAAAGTCTCACAAAGTATTGACTGTGTCATCAATTTCCCAACTGCTCACTTTGTTCATTGAATAAGAATATTGAATTTAAAAAACTATCTGTACTTTCATTTCTGTTTTGTACTGCAGCATGTATTACAATCAATTAGATATCTCTTTAGCTTCACAGCTGAAATAGCAATGTTAGTACCTTGTTTAGTTATACTATGTATAGGTTGAGTTTGCATTAACATTTCTATTTGATTGTACTTAATGTTTTCACTGTTCATCATTCACGTTTATTTAATTTCCTACATTGGATATAATGTTTTTAGATTGTTTGGAATTGTGTTTAGCTATTAATATTTCTTTAGCATCACAGATAAAATAGCAACATTAGTTGCTTCATTAGTTGTACTATGAATAGGTGGAGTTAGCAATAATATCTCCCTTTGATTGTGTTTAATGGTAAACCAATAAAATGTTTTAATATGTTTCCAGATTCCTGCTCCCCTTGAGTAATGTACTTAAGTATTATCTGCTTAAAAGCAGAGGTATCATGAGAGAGCTGACTCTCACTCATTGTTGCCAGACTAATTCTGCACTTACTACAAAATAAGTTTTTTAAATGGTAAACCAATTAATTTTTTTAAAGTTTGTTTAGATTAATAGTCCCCTTAGAGTAAGGTGCTTATGTATTAACTGCTCAAGACAGTGGTCTTACGAGAGAGCTCACCCCATTCATTGTTGATGGTCTATTTTTACAATGACTTCAAAATTAGTTTTTTAAATGTATTTAACACTTCTAAAATAATGAAACAATTACAATGACTTAAAAGGAATTAAATAGGTGATCCACAAAAAAACTATTTTTTTCATTCAATTATATTCAATGTAATTAAAATTTCATTTGTGAGGTCAAACTGCTGTAAGTGACTCTAAGAAAAATTTTAGTTTAAGCTTTGCATGTGAAATGCACTACTAAATATGGTAATTTTAATATTTGTTTATATAGATTAGAAATTTTGTTTGAAATAGGTATTAAATTATGGATACGCAAAAGAAAAGTTCAAAATATTCTTATAACTTCAACTACAAAAATCATTTTGGTTAATTAGTATTGAACTTTTGTACTTTGCAATAAAAGTTATTTTGTGGAAATGACACTAAGCAAATATATTAATTTTAGCTTTGCAAATGGAGTGCACAACCATATACTTTAGAATGCAATGGCAAGATTAATATTTGTTTATATAGATCAGGAATGTTGCTTGAAATTGGTATTAAAGTATGGTTATTGTTATAACTTTAACTAAGAACATTATTGCACTCTTTTCTAATTTTGTCTAAAATAGCTATTAAATATGGTATTTTTTAAATAAAATTGTATTTTCTTTTTTCTAATAATTGCCATTTAATCTGATTTTTCAATTTTGATGTCAATAGTTTGCTAGGATTTATGGAAATGAATGAAAATTCAAAAACTTGAAATTTTTCGATAAAAACAGTTGAATAAAAAATAACTTGTTTATGTATTCAAACATTAAGAAATTAATTCATTTTAACTGTAAAAAAACTTTCTGTTGTAGTAGAGGTCTATTGGTGCTGTTAAACAAATTTGAATTCTTTATCTGTATCTAATTAACATCAAATAGAACAAGGAAAATTTGTTTTAATGAATGATATTAAATTACCATTACTAAAATTCAAAAAATCCCTAAATACCTTAATTTTTCACTACACTTAAATTTATAATTTGATTAAAATGTCTTAACTATACTTTAAAAATTACTTTGATTTGCATGTAAACACTATCAAATGCTATTGGAATCCTAAAATTTATAAAAAATATTGCAAATATATTCAGACTGCATTTCAATAATTTAATTAGAAATGTAAAAAATCTTCAAAAAATGTCTTAGCATGCACATTCAAATTATAGGTCAAATGTATTTGCTGATATAAAAAATAACAGCACTAAATTTGTGTTTAGAGGAGACAAATTCAAATTTTCATTTGTTATGGATAGGTACATAGTGCATAGGTGAGTTGCTGTTGTGGGTACCTCACATCTTGCAAGATTTATCTATAATATCCATTTTGATCATTCACAATATTTTTTGCAAGTTTATAGGGGTGTCCTAATGTGAAGTGTACAATTTTAAAACAACATTTTAAATTTTATTTTTTTCTAAAAAAATCGCTATAATTTTTACAAAATTACTAAAACAACCTATAATATTCATATCTAGAAGGGAAAATTTCCCATTTTAGAAGATTGACAGTGAATTTTGGGAAAATTATTTTTGAATGTTATTTCTTGTATTACTGCAAATATCTAAAACGTAAAAATTTCCAATTTTTGAATTTTTATTTTGAGAAAAACTTTTTTTAGTTGAAATTTTTAAAACTTTCCGTATTGGGACAGGATTAAACAAATTAAAATCTCCTTTCAAAATTGCGCATTTTGGTGTAAAAATCTTATTCATAGCTTGATTATATCAAGAGTTATTAAAGAAAATTTCTTTTATGAAAAATTTGCTCAGCTCTGGCAATTCTAGCTCAGCTAATATTGATCTTAGAGCTAAAAATACTAAGAAACAATTTTTTTAGTAAAATTTGCAACTTAAAAACTCAAATGGAGCTGTAATATATTTAAAATTTTTGTTGGTATGGCCTGCTAAAGGTATAAAAAATTTAAAAATTCAGCCTTATTAAAAAATTTATACAAACTTCTAATGTTGGGAATTTAAAAAAACTTTTAAATTTAAAATCCATTGCCCATTTTTTTCGTGAGCTCTCTCCACATATCATCAATGACAGCAAAAAATTGTTTTCCGCTAGAGGGCGCAATTTTGCCTAGTTCATGTTTGTAAAGGACTTTAACTTTTGGAGTTCTTTAAGCCTGCAAAATTTCATGTTGATAGTTGCAATATTGACAGAGCAACGGGCAAAAATGTGTTTTTCAAGAAATTTTGAGGGAGTATAGAAAGCAACTAATGTTGCTTAACAAGAGTTAATTCAGAACAAAACTTATATGATTCTTCAAGATGAAAGTATTGGAGGCCCACGTGGGGCCACTCCAAATTTGGGAGGGCGTGGTCCTTCTTGGCCCCGCTTTTCGCAATATTGACAGAGCAACGGGCAAAAATGTGTTTTTCAAGAAATTTTGAGGGAGTATAGAAAGCAACTAATGTTGCTTAACAAGAGTTAATTCAGAACAAAACTTATATGATTCTTCAAGATGAAAGTATTGGAGGCCCACGTGGGGCCACTCCAAATTTGGGAGGGCGTGGTCCTTCTTGGCCCCGCTTTTCGGCGCCACCGATTAGTCCGTATTATACTGTTCTTAATAAGATAAGCAAATTTCAAATCTTAGGGTGCTGCCATTTTCCGCACTTTGTCGGGTACGAACCTTTTAAAATTAATCTTCCTGTCCACCTCGACGCGCAAGTATTTTACAGACTCACTGTTGTGGATTGGTGAGTTGTCTTCTGAAACATTAAGGCAAATGTCTTTAGCCAGTTCTTCAAAATCCTTTGGGCTGAAAACAATGAACTGCGTTTTATTCTTGTTAAGCGTTAATTTATTTTGTTGGAAGTATATATTTGCTATGCTTCTTGTCATTCTCTTGTGGCAATAATTGGATATCTATTTCTACTAATGACGCATTGTCATCAGCATATTGGATTAACTCTGAATTACATGTAGTAACATGCTTGGGTAAATCATTTACATATATGTAATATGTACAGGTTTTGTTTTCCATTGAGAAAATTGTTTAAAAATGTTCATGAAGATGTGCTTAACCCATAGCTTTTAAGTTTTTGATAGAGGATGGCAAAATCGAGACTGTCGAAAGCTTTACTTAGATCTAATAGTAGGGCAATACTACTACTACTAATGTTTTTATTGAGGAAAAAAGTGTTTTTTCATCAACAGTGCTGAAAACTTGCCTAAAGATAAATTGTTTATTTGAAAGAATAGCACTAGCGTTCAGAGATGGAAGTGGGCTGGATTTTTGTGAACTGCCCTGCCACAGAATTTGTGCCCTGCACCATTTCTACGTGTTGACATCTATCCCACTTTGACCCACGTTTTATATTCTAACGCCCAAAATTGGCTTCTTCAAAATTTCTGCTCGAAAACTACTTACGATATTTGTTCTATGATAATTTTCATTGCACTACACCACACCACCAATTTAAATATTTTGAATCATTCCTAAAAGATAGAGAATCATTTTTTAAAATGCCATTTCTACTATTACTACCAATAGGAATCGAATAAAAAACGTGATGCCAATGCATACTAATAACATTATTAATAGCAAATTTAAATTTAATTTTAACTTCATAAAGCTAATATTTTATGTAATTCATTTATGCAAAGACAATTGCACTCCTTCCAATATAATTGCAAAGCCTATTAACTACAAATCAGATCAGAATGATCTTGCTGATATCATTAATTAGAATCAAATCTCACCAAAAGTTAAAATTGCATGGTAATAAATTTTTTCAAAGTGCTACTAAATTTCCAAGTAAGTCAATTTTTTTTAAGCGGGGAACTTTGATGTAAAAAATACTTTTATAATCTTTAAAATTGGTAATCTCTTACTTCAATCTTTCTTAACTAAAAAATGTTTTTGCCCCACTTTTGCCCCATGGCATTAATAGCAAAATGAAATTTAATTTAAACTTTTGATAGCTTTTCATAAAGCCAATATTATATGTAATACATTTATGGAAGGACAATCGCACTCCTTCCAATGTGATTGCAAAGCCTTTTGACTACAAATTAGATCAAAATGATCTTACTGATATCATTGAATAGAATCTAATTTCACTAAGAGCTAAAAGAGCTAAAAGTGCATGGTAATTGATTTTTCAAAATGCGACTAAATTTCCAAGTAAATTGAATTATTTATTGCAGAAAATTTTGATTTAAAAAATACTTTTACAACCTATAAAATTGGCAATCTCTTAGTTCAAAGTTTATTAACTAAGAAGTATTTTTGCCCCACATTTGCCGCATGGTTACCCACTTTAGAAAATCTTTACGCCATTTTTGCCCCGCCCCATTTCTATCACTGTTATCGTTTAAATAAGAGGTAATTCTGTTTGAATAAAAGTTTTTGAAACTGGAAACCTTATGCTCTGTTCGATAAAAGAAATTTGACGGCAAGTTTTCTACACTTTCTGTAATTGTTATATATGTCATGACGATTGCTAAATAGCACTTAATCATCAGTAAATTTGTATATATCTGACAGTTGCTAACATTGAAGGTAGCATTATGGTGGTTGCCTTTGGCTTTAGTGACTCAATCATTTGAATTACTTCAGTTTTGATATTTGCTGGCAAAATCAGTTTCTGATTCTTCAAGAAATTTTAAGTATGCATTGATTAAATTATTTTCATTTTTCTTTTGGAAGGATGGGTTGTAATACTATTTGAAACACTTTATTTTCTATGTATAACCAATGTGTCGAATACTTTCAATGTTAACATGATATGCACATATATAATAAATATGCAACCAAACACTACTTTCCTTTGTAACATCAAAAATTTCATGCAGTAAATGAATTTCCCATCATTTCACACCTACATAATACGATTTCTACAGGTTGAGCAGCTAAAATAGTAAATTGCGGTTTTTATTACCATAAATGCAATATCTCTTCAAATTCCATCAATGTTTTCTTTTCTTCTTTGAAGCATCGGAAGGGATGGTCAGGGGGCTGAGCCCACCCCCACCTATAAGATCGCATACTCCAAGAAAGCACTAAAAAGCCTCCCCATCTTCACTCATTTTGAATATATTTTAGTTCTTTTATACGAATTTTCAACAAAACTTCAACGATTATTTACTGAGTTATGTATTAATTCAAGTTCAAAAAAGTTGATGGTGAAATTGAATCTCAAATTGTTTCTAACAATTCTCAAAAAATGATACAAATTTCTAACATTTTGTAAATTTCTAATATATTTTAAGAATTTGTAAATATGATATATTTCAGAAGAAATTAGCTGTTGGTGGATTTCTAATGTGAGGATCTCTATTCTATTGATTAAGCTGCTACCAGCATCATCACAGCCAAATGGGGTCCTAGGTTTGCAAAGTAAAAAATTTACTGTTCATATGCTAGAAATACAACAAATTTTTAATTTTTGTAGTTTTTATTGTATGTTGTCACTAGAGTAATTATTGCATTAGTTGTAAATTGATATGGGCAAAATTGTTACAGTTAAAGTCAGTAGTGGTACACATCAAACACGTGCAGATGAATGTTGGTATGAGAAATACCTCACAAGTAGAGCCCTACTGAGCATCAACATCACATCCTTGTCATCATCTATTGATAGTTTCATTGGCTTATGCAAAGGGGGCATGGTAGAATGCCCCCATCAGGTTTCTAAAATTAATTTTTATTGGTTAGATCAAACAATTTGGATAAAATATGAAAAGAATATAAATAACTTGGTCATGACTGAAATTTTCTCCTTTTAGAAAATCCAGTATACTCCCTTTATCACAAAGATGGAATCGGATCCAAAATTTTAGGATCCGAATCTTCATGATCCAGATCCAATCCGATCCAAATTTTTAAAAGAATTTTAATTTTCGATCTGAAATGGATCCAAATATACATAAGTATTCTAAAAATAAATAAACATGGACTTTAAATGTATTTATGTTCTTTCAAATGTGAATAGAAAATTTTAAATGCTTCAAGTCTGTCTTGAAGTAAAAAATGTACATATACGATATACCGAGGAGGACATTGCCAGGCTTGGACCAAGGTATTAGTAAAATGGGACAACTTATGCAATAGTGCATGCAAATCAACTCAAATGTAGTGAATCCTATAAACTTAAGAGTAATGTGTTGAAAAATCAATGCTAAATTTTGATATATTACAACAGTGTCAAATGCTCTTCTACTACAATCTAATGCAGTCAGTTTTGGTAAAGCAAACCAAAAATTTAAGAAATGTTTTTGTCAAAATTTATAATGGACCTAAAATTTTCGGTCAATTTACTTCTATGTTTATCTTTTATCTGTAATTGTCCACCCACAAGAAGCAAATCCGTTTCTGATTTCCAAATCTAAAAATTACCATTTTGCAATGTTACTGTGAATTGAGAATTGTAGTTAGTTCAAACAACAAGATAAAACTTACTTCAAAATTGCAACTAAAACGATGAAAACAAGAATAGCACAAACAATGGCGATTTAATGTACAAACCCAAAATTTATATTGAAAGACACTAAAAAAATGGCAGTAGATTGCATTAAAATCTAAACTAAATTTGAAATTTAAATATAGATTTTGAATTTTACTTTTCATTGAAATTGAATACTAGATTGTATTACAAATTTTAAATTATACAAAAGCAACATTAAAAAAATAATATCCTTTGATTTTTATGTCAAAGGTATGGCTTTATAAGACCTTTGTATTAGGGGTTATAATAATCACGAACCTTCATTCAATGTAAAAATGTGCATAATTTTATTAAAATGTAGATCCGATCCGTGCCGAATCGAACCGAGATCCGGTCTCATTCCATCACTGCCTTGTCAATTATATATTATTGTTAAAAGATTCTACTGTATACCATTTCAAATATTTTGTGAAAATAATGAACAACTTCTATAGTGTGTAGTCATATATTGTTGAGCTCTCCCCCCCTACCTCAAAAGATAGTAAAGCATCTCTGCCTTAAGGGATTTAGTACAGAAAATTTAACGTACAACAATTGGGATTTTCAATGTTATTTTGCAGTTCTGAAGAGGGTGTTGTAAAAGAGATACAATTCTTCTGTTCACATTTGCATCTTGAATTTGTATGAAATTGCTTAGTAAATTTATTATTGCCTTCTGTAATGTAGGAATTTTTTCTATTAGCAATGACGAAAGGATATAAGAAATTCATTTATGAAGATGTGAATAAATTTCACTGGGCATCTAAGGGGATTGGTCTAATACTACAAGTGTGAAAATTGAAAAAATTCTAAATATTTAGCTGCACAAGGGAAACAGGGAAAGCCTAGACATGTGTATAAAATTTTCTTAGTTTGTAAAGACATAAAACGTTTATAGCATGGACCATAGTCATAGTCTTTGTAGAGAAACAGAAAAGTTTATCATCTTTCTGTTTTGATTCATCAAAAATGGTATTTGATAAAATATAAGTATCAATCCTAGAAATAATTTAGATTAAAATCTGTTCAAAATTGATGACATAAAAGTTTGAATTTGATCTGTAGATTATTATCTTATTTAAAATATTGTCCAAAGATGTTGAAGCGCTCTTGAAAAAGAAAAAACATATATCAAACAGCAGTCAGAAACCAAGAAATATAAGGCTTAGGCAATGTTACAAAAATTCTGTACAAAAAATTACTTCCATTATAGTTAGCCCTAATATTTGTTGTGAAATTGGTTTTAGAAATATAAGGTTGAGACAAATTTTTTTTGCAGGAGCATGAAAAAATCACAGCTTAATAAGCTTTAGACAAAAACATTTAGAACATTAATCAGTGGTGTAGCCAGAAAAAAATTTGCAGGGTGCAAATATTTGATGATTTCAAGGAACTACAAAGTGTTTGTTTTATGACACCACCACCTGATGTAGAGGTCTGTAAACACAAACCTCGTAGGGTTGATATAGCTTTCTACAAATTTTATTATATTTTCAACAAAACGCCATACTTCGGATTCCAAACTATGAACATTTGGGGGAGGCGATGACTCCTTTCGCCCCTACCTGGCTGCGCCTATGGCTGTACTAAGGAAAATTTAATTTTTTAAAAATGTGTTATCCCTTGTATTCATATTCTTTGCTTCATTAAGAATAGGAATTGTTCATCCGCAATATCACTCAAAGTATGCTTCAAATAGCTGCAATTTGTTTTTCAGATATACTTAAGGCATTTATGCCGATCTTAAAACCATGAATATCATACCATTTTTTTTACTAAATTTAGAGTACTAACTGCTACAAGTTGAGTCCTGATTTTAACTGTTGCCTGCTATTATTCATCAAGATCAATGCTTATTGAGTTGAAGATGTAGAGTCACATGCAATCAATATGCTTTGATTCGGCATGGTGATTTATATTGCTGCTCGCCTTTTCACACATATTGATCAAAATAAATTTTGTGGTCCTTTTTTTGAATTTTTTTTACTGGTGCTACTTCCTAGCACTATTGAACATGATTTATGCAAGGAAGTCAGTATATAACCATGAAAATATTGATTACTACAAATTTAGGCACACATTTTTTCAAAACTACTTAAACTATTGCCGCAAGTGTGTCATATTCTTTTGATCCAAACCAAAACAGATTTCGTTAAGTACTGTCCCAATCCAATCCATCTTAATCCAACCCAATCATAATAACTTTAAGGTTTTCTCAAAAACCAAACTTTAAATTGAGGGTAGAATTCTCAATTTAATTTCGTTGATGCTGTCAGCCCTACTTCGTATATTGAAATGGTAATTGAAGAGGTTTTAGGGCAAACTACATTAAGCCATTATATTTGTTGAGAAATTTTTTACAGTAAGCAATCAACTCAAATTTTAAAATTATTCATTATTATTCATGAATTGTGACTCATTTTTTGGCAAAAAATTGCTTAAACCACTCCAACTATTAGCATTTCTTAAAAATATGTCCCGGTCCAACCCAACCAATAGCCATCTCAACGATAAGAACGCCACCCTAAGTACTTTTTCAATGTCTTCCATGCTGTGCTTTTTGGAATTTGAGTAGCCTTTGCAATTTGGCATGAAGCTGCAATCCCGCGTGCATGTTGTGACTGCAATAAAGTTACAGTTTCAGCAACTTCCTCAATCTTCTGATCTGTCACACGCGGTCTTCCAGGCTTCCTGGGTTCCAAAACACAGCCGGAAGACGTAAACTTCTTCACTAAATTTCGGACTGCAGTGCTCTTTGTTGTATCATCCCAGGCACTGAATTGCTGACTCTCCACATTTGAAATAATAACATATTATCTCAATTCTATTATCAATATCATATCGATTCATTGGTAAAATGCAGACGAAAATGGTGAAGACAGATAGTATGTAATAAATCGAGAATATATTTTATCAAATGAGAATATACAATTCGAGAATATACTATAGCTAATGAGAATAAAGTTTATATAAAGAAATGTTTGTGTGCAGGTTTTCCACAAACATCTAATCAGTATTTATTTTTTGAACTAGCTGTAAATATACAAGAGCATCTTCTTTGAAATGTATCTAAAAGCACAAAGAATATCTTGCTATCTTGCTGCATAAAATTAACATTTAATTGCCTATGTCCTTTATAAATAACAAATTATCTTCCCCATTATCAAGCAATTCTTTGCAATGAGCTTACGGTGAAATTGCAAAATCCGGAGATATCGACACAGCTACTGATAGACGAATTAAAACTAAAGTGCATTGCTGTGCAGTACCATACGCAAGGGTGTTCCCCGAAACCTTTTTCAATATTGTTTTTGAATGGTTAAATCAAAAATTTTTCCGCAAAAATGAAGCAATTATAAGACTAACTATTTTTGTATGGTGAAAATTTTGCGAACTTCACCCACCTAAGAATAATTAATGCTACACATTATTGGGGTTCCTTAGCACTCCCCCGCCCTCTATTAAGCTTTTCATTATTGCTCAAAATGCCGTGGAGCTTCCTATTGAGACTTAGGGCCTTTTCTATTTTTATTGGGATAATAATATTATTATTACAAAAACGAACTTAATAAAAATGTCCTAAGCATCTGTTCACTTTATGTATAGTACTGTTTTTCAACTGGGGTCATAGTCTTTGAATTTTTGCAAAGCAATCATAGTTGTTAGTATAAAAAAGTAGATAAATTAGCAAGACTAGTTTGGTAAGTTAAGAATGATTTCTAGTCAATTCCACTATTTCGAAGTTCTAAATCCAATATTAAATGTAGATCAAATTGTTCCTTAATTTGAAGATTTGATCACGCTATCAAAATAATAATTGCATCAAATTTCTAAAACCTTGAAATTGATAGTACTAATATAAAGAGTGGTTGTACAAAATTTCGCTTGAATATCTTAGACCTTAGGCAACTTTTCCATGAATATCCATGGATATTATTTCCACATCAATTAGCATGGATATTGATATAGTCTTAATTATATTGGATATCCATAAATATCTGTGGATATTAAACAAACCACACTGTCGAGTAATTGAGGTAAGTGTTTTCTTCTGATTAGTTAATTTGCATTGCGTCAATTATGAAAATCAAGAGGTATTAGAATTCTTTATAGCTACGATAATTCCAAGAATATATAAATTATTGATTTTTTCTGAGTGTTCAAACCGCACCTTCGATTTTATAATTGGATGTTAGTTCCACTTTAGCTCACCCACTTCATTGGCAAGGAATCCCATGATTCGTCTTTTACGTAGAAATTTCTTGCTGATACTATGAATTTAGCTTCTCACCCTTCACGTTATCCACACTAATATCTAAGATAAGGATAATTTGTCAATTTAGTTAGAAGTTGAAATAGTTTTTAGTAGTGCTGGATCCGGTCCGGTTAGTCCGGTTAGGTTAAAACTGTTTTAATTGGTCCTTTCCCGGTCAAATTAGTTTATACTACAGGTAGACGAGCCGGTTAGTACAGTGCTGCCGTTTATGGTATGGCCATGTATGGTAAGGCGAAATTTCTTAACCATCCCTATTTCAAATTTCGTCCGTACATTATGGCCATAATGGGCATTATGTAAAATATGGTTAATTATGGCAAAATGTACGTTGGATGAGGTACTAGCAATATATAAAAGTGCTTGCAGGGTTAAACACATATAAAATAGATTTTCATTTTGTACTCTTTGTTTAAACAAGAAGATTCCAGGTTATAATTAAATATAAATTAGTTTTATGTTTAAGGTGTTCAGCCTTATACACTACATATATATATATACAAAAAGACATTGATTTTGTAGTTATATCACATTGGAAGATTATATTTTTTGTTCAAAGTAGCCCCGCTCTACGGTACGGCTTCTGAAATCCTTACGATAAATTTCACTGAATATTATTTCGCACTGAGTTTTTAGATATATATGATTTTTAAAAAAAAACTAGAGAATCTCTGCAATTAATATATTTATGGTTTAGGTCATGCAACAGTCACACAGTTAGTCTTTTGAATAATGTAAGATAACCAATCATGTGGTATCACCAACGTTGACTTTTGCAGCTTAAGCTAAGTCAAATATTGAATTAATATTGTTCTCTTTGATAATAACTATTAGTAATCCCAAGAAACAACTCCGCGATATTTTCGAAACTTTTGCTTTTCATGGGATTTATCATCAATTCGAAGCAAATTTGTTTCAAATAGTAGTTCCTTCATTCATTCAGAAGAAAATGCTTGTTTCTGAATATTTATTTAAACTCATTTTATGCTTAAAATGTGCCCTCCATTATTTTAAATGTTTTACAGAGTTGCTCCCTATTTTGAAAAATATTGATCAGAATTAATTCATCAATAATTATAAAATAATTTAAATATTTGATGTTTCCTTTCAAAAATATACAAATAAACAACTGCTTCTGCGGTAAATTAATGATTTATTTTGTATACATCTACATCTGGCCAAAAGTGGGCGAGGATAAATCCAATTAGCGGTTTGTTTTTCTACGGATCAGGTAATATTTAGTATGTTTCAGAATATGTAAGGATTTCTTACACACAAAACTTAAAATATATGAAAGCTTAGTGTGCTAAAACAGTTGCAAAAGTTTTAAGGCTTTATGAAATAGTGCAAAGTTTCGAGCGTTATTTGAAACTACCATTTAGATCATCGCATCAATGTAGTTTCGTGCTAAAGGAGGCCTTCCTGAAATTGTCAGAACTTGTTTAATGATTTTTACGACTTGTACATGTAAATGAGACCAATTCAGTGTAGAAATTCTACAATGTAATGCATAATTGCTTGTAAAATATGCCTAATAGAAACAAAAATTTCGTTTTTTTTCACTGATCTGCAATTCTGTTGAATATTTTAAATTCCATAAAGAGTTAGGGTAAATATATTTCACCCTCACTAAATTTTTATACAGGTATTCTGCATTGCATTGAGCAGAGCAATAACCATGCGCATTTCTCAGAAGTTTAATAAAAAATTTAACTACATCCATTAGTAAAATGAAATGGCATGAGTAATGAATTTTAATTGTTTCCATTTTGTAATTTCTACTTTGGAATATTATGGCTAGTTTTGTTTGTTGTAAATGGCAGATGTAATTTGGTCATGAGATTTAATGCCAAGGAAAATTTGAAGTGATGCATATTCTATAATTGAATATTGTCTGTAATGAAATTTTTAATTATTCTGGAATCAATAGAAATTTTGTTCTTCCGTTTTGCATAAGAATTTCCATTCAGTTCTTTTTACCCAATTGATATCAATACGATTCTTGCTAAAATGACGTGATACGATGTCATACTTGGCTTTAGCTTTGCAGCTTTAGGAGAATCTAAGGCATAGATGGAAATGCTGCAATCGGAGAAAAAACAGGACGAACTTGGGTCGAGGTATTGGAAAAGATGGCTGAGATTTAAAATGGATTATTGCACAACAGATACACGAAAACACAACGCTAAAAATTTACAGACAATGCGTTGAAAAATAGAATTGCATTTAATTGGTTAACCCTACACTACATTGCATCCAAACTGTTGTAGTCCAAATTCAGTCTATTCTTGTATCAAAATATTGATATATAATAACTTAATTATTTTCTATAACTTAACAATGTATAAAATGAATAGTCAAAAGTTCATTTCAAATGCCTGGATTCTTTAAAAATAATTTTTCGCATAAAGTTTTCAAAAATATAAATTTTTCGATGGATGTTCTAAGTTATTCATAAAGTTATTGTTTCACAAATACATAGCCAAAAGTCTTACAGCATAGCATTCCAAGAAACAACTACAACTATTTTCATTACTAAAATTTAACAAAACATCTTACTAAAATTTGTGAGTCTTGTATTTGGTTTAAAATTTGAATTTGGATTTTTCTAAGTTTTATTTAGTTTCCGAATTTGGTCTAATACTTGATTTTCAATATAGTTTTTGTGAGTAATGATAAAAAAATAGTTTTTACTGCGTAGTTCAGTAACTTTGAGGT
The DNA here is from genome assembly GCA_900660155.1 of Hofstenia miamia. Lineage (NCBI taxonomy): Eukaryota > Metazoa > Xenacoelomorpha > Acoela > Hofsteniidae > Hofstenia > Hofstenia miamia. The sequence goes on from CABFPE010000104.1 coordinate 1,659,688, forward strand.
TAATTTTTATTGAAATTTTCTATAAATCCTTATAAAATATCAAAAAACGAAATTTTAATTAAATTTTCCATAGATTTACATTTTGAAGTAAATAAAAGCTTTTAAAATTTTCAAAGCATTGCTATCAATATTTTTCATTTTTTGCCTACTTTACTTTTGTTTGATTGAATAAAGTATTATAGTTTTCCTGTTCAGACAAACGATTTTTCTATCTTCAAGGCCTCAAAAATCAATAAAATATATCACAAACAATGGAATATATGAACTAAAAACTAAAAAGATATTTTTATATTTGACAAATTATATATTTCAATGCGTTTAACTTTCCTTAAAATCAGAGAAAATCCATTCAAGTTGTGATTCAAGGATTAGAATAGTTCTTAGAAAAATACTAGAGCAATTCTGTTTACCTACAATAAATAATAATTATATTTTTTATTAGAAAAATGAAATCTGTGTGGATCATCTGCATTTCATTCAACGTAGTGCACAATATCTTGCGTTATGGTACAAGACAAATGGTATTTGATGATTACCTGCCATCTTCATCGATGCATCACAGCCAACTCATTATGGAAAGCTATAATGTTAGAAAATCTATTTGCTTGAAAGAATGTTTGAGTACATTATACTGTAAGTCAGTTGGTTATTCATTTGAGCAGAGTAGATGTAAGTTATTTAAAGAAGACAGATTTACATCTTCATCCAGCTTTTTCAGAGAATCTAATTCTTCTTACGAATACTTTGGAATGTTGCGCAACACTGAACCTCTATGTGCAGTTAAGGATGTGGTAAATATTGACCCATTCAGTAACGATGGGTTTTGTGAGATTAATAGGTATGCTATCTTAGCAAAACTGCACCACATTAAGTTGTCAACCCAACATATATATATATATATATATAATGGGATGTATGTGCATGTGAATATTTATACTGGTTCTACATACTAAGATATTTTTTGAAAAAATTTTTTTTTAACACATTAAAAAACTAATGTTTCACAAATGTGGTTTGTATGTTTCGAAATATGTATGCAAATAATTGTGAAAGTTAAAGTTCACCTAAGGACGCCATTTTTACTGGTGCTGTAAGTTATGGAAAATTTTATACCGCTAACCTTTCATAGGAATATTTCCATAGTGTACTATATATGTATATATATATATATATATATATATATATATATATATATATATATAGTTGTGGCCACAAAAAACAACATTCGTAGTTTTATTTATAATAACATATAAAACTGTTCACAAAATACATAAGATGTTTAATCATGTATGCAATGCTTCATTGCGATGATATATGGAATTTATCAAAGATTTTGTCCTCCATCAAGTCATTCTAAATCTCTGTAAGTTTGATAGAGCGCATTATAAATATTTGGAGTCTCGTATTCACGTTGCAACTTGGTTTGCATTAGATCCCAGTTATGATCTGTAGGGTTCTGAGCTGAGTGAAGGCCACTCTAATGTAGAAATTGTTGTGTGGTAATTAGGTGTTTTGTAAATTCAGATAGATTATTACCAGGGTTGCCATCTTAGCACAAATTAAAATTTGATTTTTTTTGGAAACTACATGTAATTTATAAATTATTTACTTCTTTGTAAAATGTTGAGAGATGCCTTTGTATTTTATATGGCTCATAAATTTTATCAATTGAATATTTTTTTATAAAATTTAGAGGAACGGGTAACTTTTTTGGTCATGACTGTATATATATATATATATATATATATATTGGGTTTTACAAAAAATCAAATATTTGCCATTTTGTTGTCAAGCAATTGCTTTTTCTTCTACGAAGAAACTAGCTGTTCAAGAGAACTGGAGTCAATTCAGTGGATATTGTGAAAACGATTTTGATAGTTCTATGTCAAGAGATGAACATGGGCCGAGCTAGTTTCGACGAATTCCGTAATAATAAAGTTGAACAGAAAAATGTACATTTTGGAAATTTTATATAAGTATTATATTCTTTCAAAATTTTAACTTAGAATCTTCAATTTTAGTGCTTAGATTTTAATAGAAGTATCTATCATATCAAATTTTGGTTGAGCAAACCGACAAATTAAACAAAATTTGTTGACAAGTAATATAAATATAGCACTAAAATGGCAGAGTTAGAGTTGGCATTAATGTAAATTAGCTTGGTCGGATTCAGGTTTGACCTAAAGTTTCTTTGCCGGGCCGTGCTTGTGCCTACATTTTCGGCCCATGTTCATCTCTGAAGTCAACAATGGTTAGGATTTCATGTACTCAGTTCGTTCTAGGATTGAAAATAAGGTTTCGCTTAGTGAGGTAGCCAATGTCGATTTGTAGTTAAGTATGAGGAGCTGCAAAATACTGTGTTTCAGCACTATCAGAAGTAGTCATTTTAAGATATTGTGAAAATAAATAAGTTGTTTCGAAAATTCGCGAACTCAGCATTGCTAAGGAACGGTGCCCTAAAAAACCAAACTAAGTCCTCCCTGCGTACTTTAAGTATGAGAATTACAGCAGCTAATTATGCGTAAGTGGATCGCTGAAGATTTACATTATTTGCACCTTTTATTTTGAAGTAGAAAATAATTATTCGCATTCCCCATAACAACAGCTCATTTGCATATACATAAAGTTTTGATTGTTGTTAAAGAAAATGGACGTGATAATTTTAAAATTTTTTGCAATTGTTTTCGAAAATAATTTACTAGGGTAATTTTGACTACTAGCACACTTTCAAGGAGTGAGCGTTCAATACCTAGGTTTTCAAAATTGATTTTGATTGGCTAAATCAAAAAAATTTTCAGCAAAATTTTAAAAAAACCTAAAAACTCATTTTATCATGACTGAGATGTCCCCCCGTCAGAAAATCCTGCGTACGCCCCTGCTATTATTTATAATTATTATTCAAGTTGCTAGTTTATGTTGCAACGTCAGGGGTAGCTGCAAATGGTTGTTTTGGTGAAGCTTCATGCTTGACAAAACAAAAAATTGTAAAGATTTTCTCCAAAACCATCTAAACAAAATTGGCCCACAAATTCAACATGCCAGCCAAGCTAGCAGCAAGGAAGGCAGCAATCATATGTTCTAGCAATGGAATTCAACAGACAGGAAAAATGCGCTTTCCACAGATGAGAGCAATTTTCACCAACATGATTGTTATCAAAGATTGGTAAAACGCCCTTTTTGGAGCCTCACTATTCAATTCGCTGTACACCGCAAGAACGGTAAAGAGTTTTGACGATGTCAAGGTATGGGGCTCATTTGCAGCAGGTAGGCTTGGCGGCCTATCATTTCGTGCTAAGTTCGCAAACATGAGCACTGAGTGTTTCGTAAGAAAATGTAATTCGGGACATGTAAAGACTGGGATGCACCATATTCCAACATGAACATGTCCCATGCCAAATGTCAAGAAGGACGAAGGCCTGATTCCAGGAAAATCGGATTGAGGTTTAGATTTTGGCTTAGATACAGTCTAGACTTCAATCGCATTGCAAATCTCTGGGAAGCGATAAATCAGAAAATTGATCGGAAGAAATCAAAATCACTGGCATCAATAAAACTGAAATAACAATTGATTAGTGCCTTCAGACAATGTCGGAAGAATGTTGTTGACTTTTCAAGAGCATGTCACATTGAAATACCGCTGTGGAGCGAAATAAATGGTGTTTGTCTAAGTATTTGACAAATATTGATAATTATTTGAAACAATAATGTTGCAGACTGATATCATTCCCCATTATAGTATTTGCGTGTTTGTTTTTTATGTTTTATTATGTCCTGTTAATTGAAAAACGCAGTTATTCTGAACTGCATAGAATTGTTATATTAAATTGAGAATATCAAGGAGGCCCCGTAGAAATGTGGCAAGATCAATAGCGCATAATGTATCTTTTAATTAAAGATGTTCTGAAGGTATCGGCCTGCAAATGGGAAAAAGCAATTGTTCGGAGCCTTTTTCGGTAATTGTATATATATATATATATATATATATATATATATAAAAATTATTTCACTCTATTATAATTTTAAAAAATACTGTAGATTTCTTAAATAAACTGGTGAAATCAACAAAATCACTCAAGTGCCACAAAATAATTATGGCAAATCTTGATGCAAACTCAATTTTGCGAACACTCCTTGTGGAGGTATATAGATATAGTCAGTGGCATCACAATGCAGTGGTGACACCTCAAAAACTTTAAATTTGATAGAAGGAAAAAATTGGTTGTAAAAGCGAATGCAGGCTAGGATAATTGCATCAATTTTGCGTTAGCCTTTCTCGATACTGAGGAGGATTGTGAAAGTAATCAACGTTTACTTCATTTTAGATGTTTCTATCAAGATGTCAAAATCTGCACTTCGTAATTTTCAATAGAAATAAAATATTTTCAAATTCAAATTTAGCTTCTCAAGTTTCTTTGTCGAACGCAATACAGAGTAGCAATCGTTCATGTTAATAGCATCGATTTTAGAAGAATTTAATACCTCAGTTTCTGAAAGTTTAAGAATTACACAAGAATTATTTTGAAGCATGAAAGCTAAGCACCAAAAATTTCTTAAACCGTTCTAAGGGCTGCAATGGATTTTGGATGATTTCTTTCACTTGCTGTTTAAGCGATTATTCATTTTAATTACAGCACTTACTTTATAATTTGTTCATTAACAATTTTTCGGATGTCTTGAATTACAAGTCAAATATCTCGATTAAAAGCATGCTATATTTAAGGGTAAATTTTCTGTCATTCCTAAATACAGTATTATTCAATTTAAAATTGCTTTTTTCAAACTAGTTTTATAGTAAGTATATATGATGATGAATAATTTTACTGAACCTATAGTAAGAAAAATGTTGTTGATGGAACATGGAGCAAGTGGACTGTTTTTGACGAAATTCCAGTAGAGCCCGCTAGATGGAGAAAGTATTCAGTAGATTATGTTAAGAATATAGAATTCGAATATCGTGATTGGATCATTTGGCACAGTTTTTATACAAAAGGAAGTGCATATTTATATCACTACTGTAAGTCAAGCTTCAACATTTTTAAAATTGTTGCATTTGCTCAAGCGATGAGTTTAATTTGCTGATGTTTCTATTTTTATTATTATACATGTTGCTTCGTTTTAATATAATGAGTAGTGTAATGTAGTGATGTTACTTCTAGAATTACAATCCCTAAAACATGAGCTTTTTATTACACATGAAAAATGTGACCGATGTATTTTGATAAAGTTTTGTTATTTATGACTATTAATTACTTCTCACGTATTACATATTTTAGATAGCTCGACAAGGTATATATTAAGGTAATTTTAAAAATTTTAATAAATTTGTAACAAAATGATTATAGAAATAGGTCTCGCATATGCTCTCCTTCCCAACTAATGATTCATTCAAATATTTATTGTTCAGGAGAGAATCAGGAGGTTCAAGAAACAGGATTTTCACACAAATCTGCAAAATATACAAAAGTTGGTAAACATTTGGTCTCAATTTCACCGCACTACAAGTGTAAGAAATATACTTTGTAATGAATGCTTATTTGCTGATCGAATCAGTATCATTGTATTTGTAAGTTGTCAATAAGAGGTCTTTACACACGGCAAATGCAAGTCCAGAACTCTTCAAGGATTTGTGTTGGTAGAAAGTGTAGTTTGCATAAATATGACAATTAATTTGCTCAATAAACAGAATTCCATTAAAAAGGTTTTCCAGTTTTTATACGAAATTCAAACCAAAATTATAATAAAATAATTTTACTCAATATATTTAAAAATGAAGATCAATAATTATTGAGTTTATTTCTTCTAGTAAAGGTATATAGACATATAGTATATAGTTTCTTTGTGGGTAAACTACCCATGTCCACTTTTGATTACTAATTCTAGCATTATATTTTTAAATTGAAGATTTTGTTCTTTTTCAAAATAACCTTCTGGGAAAGTATTATGCTTAGAAAAATAGGGAACACATACAGGTGGGGTCTCGAATTGTCTATTCTTTTTACAGGGGGACCTGCTACCCACCCGCGAATGCGTGATATTTTACAGTACCATACTTTTACAAGCTTGTTGCTAGCGGTAACTCTTAAACCGAACTGTTTCCTTATTATATTGCGAATCAACATTTGAAACCCTTTTGACAAATCAATTAACCGCAATATTTTCAGTACTTAATTGGCTAAGCACAACTTCGGGTAATTTTAAGCAAAGAAACAAAGGTAAAAAATCTTTTTGGAACCACTCAATGCCTGAGTGCCGGACTGGAGCAATTTTTGAGAAATTTTTGAGAATATTACATTATTTGTCGATTATTATCTGTAAATCAAATCAATATGCTACAGATCCCGCACTTGGTTAATCCCCACTGCCGTACATTCATCAGTGCGTTATTAGAATATGAATGAAAATTTGTAAAAATGAAATGTTTTTCTTTTTGCAACTTAAATTGACATAAAGGTCTAAAGATCTCTTGTATCCTCAATGCAAATATTTTTAACCACATAGGTTGAAGGAAATGAGTTTTAGACAGTATTGCAATGAATTTGTCAAAAATATTCAAAAGTTGAGTTGTAATTTTAATTGGAACTAGATGGCGCTTTCCAGATGCAAAGGTTGATGAAACCTTTCTTGAAAATATGTTGGGAAGAGCAATACTGGAACACTGTTTCAGTATTAGCTTGCTGTACATACCAGTTTACTGTTAACTCAATAGTTCTTCCTTTGATAATTTCTTAAAGCAAAGAGCAACTTTGAAGTACTAAATATACAGCGTTTTGTTAATGCCTAACTGAGACAGCAGCTCTTGGAAAGAGGTCAATGCAGAACGGAATAAAACTGGCAGGCTTGGTAATTTTGAGATTTTTGGAAAAAACAGTTCTTTATGATTCATATGTTATTTATTTCTTTGAACGATATGGAGGTTAGAGGTCACAAAAACTTGATAATGTACAAAATGTTAACAGAAACCGTTTATTCGTGAAAGAATTTACTATTTGTGAGTTGCCTATATAGGAATGGCAGATGGGATGCTTTCTTTATGCCAAGTTCATCGCGAACTTGCTATGAGTCATTCCAAGTGCAGAGATGGAAGTGGGGCGATTAGACCCATGGGGCAGGGTGGGCGGGGCAGGTCGGGGAGGGTGTGGAGCAAGATTTTTCTAAAGTGGATACCCATGGAGCAAAAGTGGGGTAAAAACCCTTTTTAGTTAAAAAAGATTGCCATTTTAGAGATTTTAAACATTATCCGATGTAATCGATTGGCTTTGAAACCACTGTAGCGGTTATCCAACAGGTTTGCAATATAAGGTTCACCTGACACTGCTGATTTCACTCTACTTACAAACAATTTCTGAAAAATGACCGCGTAATCAATACGAAAAATCAGAAAACTCTAAACTCAAGTGAGCAAGTCAGCGTTTCTTTAAATGGAATAGCAATCGAGTGTTAAAAGTTTCTGCTAAATCAATAAGCTGGAAAAACAAGTTTTTTTCAAGGTTATTGAACGTGTTTTGTAAAATGCGAAGGGAATTTTATTTTAGCAACTTTTCAAAATTTTGCAACATATGCATGTTTGTTATTACTATCTAATTCATTAATTTTAAAATCGATTTTAATTGAATTTATATTAACAGGTATAATCCTTTGTGCTGACAACTTCAAGCATCTTTCACGTGCTGTTAATCATTTTCATCAATTTTGCATAATTGCGTGTTAAGCATACTATATACTGTTTGATAGAACAACACCAGGTGAAAGTTGTCTTCAGCTTTAAAATGGTAGCTATAACATTGAATGGGAGGTATATAAAAAAACCTCTAAGATTTAGAAATGTTTTGCAAAGTAGGCTATTTTTAGTAGGCCATATAGCTTGTTCAGTATCTATCCGAACTTCAAAATTGTAGTACTATTCGATTTTTCATCGATAAATCTTGAAAACAACTTTTTTTTCAATTTTGAAAATTTTTATGGCCAATTGTTATTGCAGATGGAGTGTGTAGGCAACTAATTTGTAGACGGGAATAATGAAATCTCAAGATCATGACAGATAGACTTATATACAAGCCAAATTACAGAATTTTCAAAGCAAAAGCGTATGCATGAAATAAACTGAACTTTGGAAGCTTCTTAGGAATATGATATGAAAAAACATTGAAAGTGATGTGCTTAGGGCTCATATAATATCTGATTTTAACCCTAAGCTCCCTATTCCTTTACAAAGAACAAAGCTTTTATTCCCAAATTTTCAAACAATTTTCCAAGCCTATCATAAAATTTGAAAGTCCTAGGATATGACCGTAACTATTGTTGAACGTGCTTGAACAAAATGTTGAAGTCTGCGCAAAACTTGGACGAAGTACTTGAAATGATTCACGATTTTTATTGAAAATTTTGAATTTTTAATCGTTGTAAATTCTCATCATTCCCAATGTTCAGGTAATCAGGAGGCCTAAGGCGTTCAACTGTTTTGCTTTTTGCAAATAGATTACCCGTCTAAGCACACTCGATGGGTCAGCGATCTTCGGTGTACTAAAGATGAAAATAAAAGAGAAAACGATAACTTTTTTACTTTGTGAGTTATAAGCATTTAAATATATTAAAAAAACAATTTTCATAAAAAATTCCCGAATAGTTTAAGTTGAAAATATCTATTCCTTTTTTCATTAATTTTCATTTTTATTTTCTTTCCTGATTTCCTTACATAAATTTGTTAAAGAAATAAAGTGTATTTCTAAAGCTCAAGACTTACAAATCTGCTGAATTTCAACTGCGTCAATAAAATTTGAAGAACATTAAATTTCAAGTACACTCTCGAGCAGCAATATTTAATCAGGATATGATTCGACTTATTTCTTAGAATAGAATGTTCCATTAAGTTAAATTCACTTTTAGTTAGCAGAACTCGCATTATATAATGTTGTCAGCTTACTGTTCAGAATAAGAAGGAATAATTGAAGATTCCCTAAAAAACAATCTGCTTGTCTTAGGAGGATTAAAATGATTTTGCTTATTTTCTAGCTCGATCTATTTTTTTCTCAGGGAAAAGTATAATTTTCTGCTAATAATTTAATAGTCGAAGCTTCATCTAGCAAATTTCACTCAAAGTTCCTCAATCTTATGAATCAGATATATAAAAAATACAAGATCAAATTCAAATATAAGAATTAAAACCAATGTTTTATACGTCTGATTTCACATTTTGCATATAATAATGCATTTGTGGAATTGCTCTGAGAGTAAATTGTCATTAATATTAATACAGTTAATTTCACAGAATATATTCGTATTTTTTCCAAGAATAGTAATTAAATATATAACTAAGTTTATTAGTTTTATCAACTTATTAGTTTGAATTTATTCAGAAATTTCAAATAAATTTGGAAGAAGAAAATGGGAGTATATTTAGATAAGTCATATAAGAGTTCCTTTGTGAAGTTGAGTGGACTGAGTTTCACTACAATGTCAAAAACTTCGCTCGTAGCCTCACCCATATTTCGAGTCAGTGAAAAGTCTGGAGAAGTATGTGCATCACAGCCAAACATTCAAAATGCGAATTGGGCAAATCTTACCTGTAAATTCTTCCAATTTAGGTAATGGATTAGGTATCTACACAAATATTGTCTCTACATATTTTGCTTCTGAGGTTACAATTAGCTTAAGGTGGATTAAGGTCATGCACAGAATCATTAATTGCCAGTAGGAAAGTGTTTCTTCGCTTTGTCTGTCGAAAACACTCTGTAAACAGAAATAACAACAACTTTTCTGTAAATTATTCATAGTTTATAATTAGTTTGCACCAAGGCTTTGTTAGTATAATATTAAATCAAAAAACGAATTTCACTGATTTCCGATTTTATGGTTGTGTTTTTGCTAATGATTTTTAAAAATTAATTTTACTGTTGACTTCATTTGAATTCCTTCAAAATTGGCTCTCTTGTGTAAAATGGGCTGCTTTATTTCTAAGATATTTCTACACAGTTCTTTACATATAATTTCTGGGTATTATCCAAGCTTGTACAGTGGAATGGGGATCCGTTCGCAGAGATGATGTCGCCGCCCTATGGCTTCCTGTAGATTTGAGGGTCTAAGCCCCATTATAATCATAATTATAAGGTAGGTATAAAAATTTGTCCTTAAATAACTGAAGAAATTAAAAAATGTCGATTATATTCTATATTTTTGGCCAATAATGTAAAAAGTTAATTTTGGTAGGTCTTGATCATCCCGAAATACTGCCTTGTAAATCAAACCGCATTAGTAATAAGAACAACAATTGTTTTTCAAAATCCAGATTTCTTAAATGAACAGTCAGATTTGTTTTTCAACAGAATAAAAAACAATGTGGATCATTTAAATAGCTTCGTTGAAACTGAAGGTAAATTCAAATTATTAATTACAAATTTGTAGGAATAAAACATTTTCATTACAATTTTTGCATATTTGATATTTCAAATATGCTATCTCTACATAGTTAATATATATATATATATATATATATATATATATATATATATATATATATATATTTATATATTTTATATATATTTATATATATATATATAAATGTTTATATATATATATATGCCAAAGTCAGCAAATTTTGCCTAACAATGAGGCCCTAGCATCAAAGGTACTTTTTTTTCACTCAAATAAATACAATAAAAAATTGTTTATTAATTGATTACAAAATTTGATGGATTTTAAAGAACAAAGCATTAAAAAATCTTTAGAAATACTTGTTTTATTTTGTTATTTTAAAATTATAATATCTTTCCATGCACTGCATTCTAAAAGATTAAAGCAAGAATTCCTCCTTATCTTATCAATTTCATAACTGTATTGTTCAAATTGATAAAACAATTTTAGAAAATGCTACACTACCACACTCCTTTAAGCTACACAACATCCAAGTCTAGTTCCAATAAGCAGTTCTTTTGCAATCAGAATAGAAGTGGTATGATGCTACCAGCCAAAATGACAACCATGGGACAAAAAACAACTCATCTTCATTATAACTCGATCTTATCAGAGAATGATCCAAAAAAATGAATGGGAAGGTACTATCTGATATTTTACAAATTTGCCCCATATATTATTCCTTAGAAATTCATACATACTTACACATTTTAAAAATAATTGTGTTTTCTAATGTATACACATGAGAAAATTACATAGGAACAAAATATTTGTAAAGTTCAACCTTTATTTGTAAAATTAGCCTATTCGTATGTCTAAAGATATTTCAATCATTGTATTTAAGGCGAATGCAATTACTGTCTGAAAGTAATAATTTATTGACATTTGCAATCACAATATAAACGGTACCTTAAATATATTTCATTTCAGTATCAGTTATATTAAGATATAATAACATGCAAAAGTAATTTAAAATAAATTGATATAACAGTATTAGCAGCACGATATACCATTGAATCCTTTGATGAATTTTGTTATTAAAAAGACACACTGAATGATATTTTCATTAAAATATGTATATATAAATATATATATATACAGATCGCTTTAAAAACAATTACAGGTCTTCTAGTTGTTATATACATTTCTTCTAAACGACTTATAAAACATTTTTTATAATAATTGTAGCTGTTTGTAGAGTAATATATTTTAACAAAATTCTTAAAGCTTATCAGTATTTCGGAAAACGAAACGTAAGATATTTGATAATATTCAATAAAAATGAATATCAAAAAATTCATTTTCGAATATTAAACTTTAAGTTTTTATAATTTTCAAAAAAACACTTACAATTTCTTTTTTTGGCCTTTAATAATTTGGTAACCCTCTAAAATTGCTGTTAATATAACACTCGAACAGTGATTACTCCTTAAGAACAAATTTCCATCTGATGTTTCAAATGCTACAACTGACAAATTCAATGCAATTAACGACGTTATTGGTAGTCTATGTATGTATATGGAAAAAGATCATGTTGACCTAATTTCACTTTTCTAGTGCTAAGATATATCCATCTAAATATATTTTGTGAAGGCAATAGTAGGATAAAATTTAACTAGTAATTAGCTTTCACAATCGATCAGAAATATTTATGTAAATTTAATATTAGATTATTAAATAGCAATTAGTTAAATTATATTACACATTCTAGACGACGAAATATTTATTCAAGTAAAGCGATAATACAACGAAAATATGTTATTACATGATTTCATTTAAATTTCAAAAGGGAGACAAAAAACTCAAAAATAACAAGAAAGTGGGGAAGATGTAAAATAATTTTATTATAGCCTTAATGGATGGACTTCATGTAATACCTTCGATTTTCATGATGAAGTTGCCCAAAATCATCTACAAAGACAGAGTTTTAGTTGATAGATAATTATTAATCCATCTGCACAATTTGACTCGAAGATTTTCAATTTCAAACTAAAATGACGGTAATTGAGAGATATTATACCAATAAATTATAATAAAACAAAAACACAGATTGAGTATAAATACGTTGACAGTCACATTGTCCAAAAAAATGGATAAGTGAAGTCCAGTAACAATTCAAATCTTTATAGAATTGGAATCTTGTTCATGTATAGAAGTCTTTTCTAGAATTCATAATACATTAGGGTTCTGATAAAAATACAAGTCATTAAAAATTGTTTGTTTTTGCTTGTATTCGAAGCTGTTTCTTTATTTTAAATTGAAATTGATTTTTAGTAAGAGCTATTCAGGTGAAATTGCTTATTTAATATTTTGATTGAATTCCCATTCAAATATCACTACTAGCTACTCTCAATTTTCTTTCCAAGTTATACTTAATTCAAACTGAGTTTCCAATCCAATTACCCACCCGATACAGATGTTACAAACAGAAATTCGCAATAGATCTCATCTGTGGTAACCTGTATTTACAGAAATAACTTTTTATCATGTTTATGACTGATATAAAGTATGGAAAAAAGACTTCTGGTACATTTTCATTCGTCAAAGTGACGCCGGAAGACAATATACAATTCTTATGAAGTTGTTGTTTATTAAATCCAATACTGAAACCTGGCAGTTATTTATATATGATTAGTATCATAAAAGTAAAAGTATATTATGAAATCGGAATTTACACATTAGAAAGACTAAGTTTTCATTATAAACTTTTAAATAGTATTTAACAAAATATTTATGGAATTCATAAAACTTTCTAGTCTATCAAGTATAATACAGTGCAGCATAACATTAATAAAACAGGATATATTTCAAATCTTAAACTTAAAAAGTTTTGTTGTTATTTAATGCAATCTCAACACATAACGCAGTGCATAGTAAATGCAGAATCATTTTTTTCAGAACAGCTGAGTAACTGGACCAAATAGCAGTAGTCATGTACGCTTAGACCAGCTATCATCACTCATTAATAGCTTCATTCATTGATATACAAACGTTTGATTTAATCTTTATTTTGTTTATAAACATTAAATAACATATTTCAAACTTGCAAAATTCCGATTTTCTTCTTCTTTTAAAATGCATCAACAAAATAAATTGAATGGTAAAATAGCCAGAATAAACGATTTCGATCTGGACCAAATTGTATTACGATAAAGATAATCGTATTATTAGTAAATGTTAATTTTTTTAAATAAAAATTACCAGTTCAGCTCAATGGTTGTCTATTTTAATGACAAAAATAAGTTGATTTTTAAGAAAACAAAAAGTGAAATTTATTAAAATTTGTTAAAAATATATTAATAACATTAAATGATTTTGTCACTCACTCTTTTCAACATGTGTATTATTCATCCAATAAATATTTAATTTTTATGATTTTATTTTTTTAAACTTATGTAATAATAATTATTATTGATATTGAAATTAAGTTGTTGACAAACGATGTGAAACAAATTTATTAATGCTATAATAATATCAAATCAGTAGATTAAATTCAAAAAACATTACAATACACGATAACGTAGTAATATAAGGTGTTTGAGTTTGTGTAAAGTAAATCCCCTAAAGGTAGAGTTGTACAGCCCACATAAAAATGTGTTATTTACACATTTCATTAATTTTGATAATTAGTAATATTTAAATACCACAGATTATCAGAAAAAAATGTTTTGAGTTCATTAAACAGAAAACTTTTTTTATTTTAATTAATTTTGCCCATAATGTTATATTATAAAATATAGCAATGCACCCAATTGGCAATTATCTAAACAATGATTTAATAAGAATATAGTTATTCCAATAAAAATATAAAAATATGTTAAAAATTACTTTCACAATTTAAATTTAACCAATCTTTTATATAAGTAAAAAAATTACAAAATTAATGCAAAATTTAGTCATGCTTCGAAAACCTAAGAATTACTGTAAAAATGTTAATGGAAAGTATTAATGAAATTTTAATTTTTGAATAAATTGAGAAAATTAAAAATTCACAATGTGGGTTGCTTAAGTTTTCTTGTATTCTCAAATAATTCTAAATTATTAAAGATATTTTTAAGATATAAAAGAATATTACAATTTAATTTTGCTTACATCATTTGCCATACTTATAGTCGTTTTTTATGTAAATTAAGTAGCATATCGAGTTGCCGATTGAATTGAATCTACAATTTGCATTCTTTTTTTGTTCTTAATTTTTGATACAAAAGCTCATCTTTTAAAAACACTAAATAAATAGCTATTTTAGATTTAATTTTGAATAGATAATAACTTTATTCATCTGGAATGTGTGTCTGGCTGACATTTGAATCTTTAATATCCCTTGAATAATGCATAATTTTTTCCTAGGCCAAAAAATTTAAGCAAATCATATAGTGATATTATAATTTTTTGAATTTATTCAAGAATTAAAATTTCTTGAATAGCCCCCATTTTGATTTAGCATAAAATTTTTTATAACTTTTATCTAATATTAAGACTTCTGATCAGACTTGTCAACGAGCCGACATTTTTAAGCTCGGCTCGGCTCGGCTTCTTGTTTGAATCTATGTAATACAGTGTAAATCAAAGTATTCTATTTCCATGCTCAATATGATTTTTTAGAAAAGGTTCGCTATTAAATGTTGCACAAGAAAAAAATTTATAATTGCGTTATATTTTCAAATAAATTTTATACTTAGTTAGTCACAGTTGTTGTAGAACGCTCTTTTGCAGATCGTATTAAAATTCAACATAAATATGAAAGTTTACAATTTTTCATTAAAGTTTATGAATTCGCTTTTTCCAACTAATGAATATACATATAAAAACCATTTTTGAGGCTGAATCAACTAGTTATATTACCTATGAATTTTTTAGAAAGAAAACGGTGATATAGTAATAGTTATATATGACGCCAATGAATTTATTAATGTCAATAGTGATTTTAAATATTAATTAGTAGTAACCTCAAAGTCGTTTTTAATTTGTTAAATAATTCAATGATTGACTACATAATCTATAGTTATATAAAGTCACTACAACTTAAACTGCGCTTAGAGTATTTTATGCATTACTAAATTGATTCGAAAATCCTAGCATGTGACTAGAATTGTTATAAAATGAATTTGATTTTTTCTTGGAATATATATAGTTCTTGTAAACATTTAAATTTTTGCATTGTGCGACTTCTGAAATCCCTACGATAAATTTCACTGAATATTATTTCGATCTGTTTCTAAAATCAATATAATTATATAAAAATATTAGAGAAACTCTTCCATTAATATCCTTATGCATTGAGAGGTGCCACAGTTTTAGTTTAATGAATGTATTTAAAAAAACCCACCATGTGATATCAACAAAATTGACTTTTGCAAATAAAATAGAAATTGTTTTTTTGGGGAATGACTATTAGTATTAATCTTTAATTATAATAGTAAATTTTAATTATTTAATTTCAAAATGAATATACACATGCTTAGAGTTTTAAAAAAATATTTATTTGTTTTCTATTGTATCCGCTCTAATAATAAAGATATTCTCAAGATACGTTTTCGAAGCTTGGCATTACGCATAGTAATTCCTTCATTCATCTACAAGAAATTACTAAAAAAATTCTGACTATTTGCTAATTTACATTATTTTTTTTGAAATATGACCTAAATTATATTAAATATTTTACAGAATTTCTACAGATTTTAAAATATTGATTGAATTAATTTATCAATAAATCTAAAAAAAATTCAAATGTTTGATGTTTCCTTTCAAAATATACAAATAAACAACTGTTCTGCGATTAATTAATGATTTATTTTGTATACATCTACATCTGGCAAAAAAGTGGGTGAGGCTGAAACCAATTAGCAGTTTGTTTTTCTACGGATCAGGTAATATTTAGTATGTTTCAGAATATGTAAAGATTTCTTAGAAACACATCTTGAAATATAAGAAATGCTTAGTCTATTAAAATAGTTGAAAAAGCTCTGAGCTTAATCAAATATCGAAAAGTTCTATACTTTATTTGAAAGGACCATATTCATCTCCCCGTGTCTGTTGTGCGCTGTTAAAACAGGCCTATACTCCAATTTTCAACACATTTTCAGAATTTTGTAATGATTATTGCTTCTAGTACATGTAAATGACATAAATTCAGTGTAAAATGTCCACAATATCATGCTTAATAAATAATTTATTTCTTTACAAAAGAAATTGTATTTAAAGTTATAAATTCCATAGACAGTTCAGGAAAATATATATGAACGCTCAGGGGCTTTTTGTGCACGCCGCTAGCCTTGCATTAAATAGAATATACATAGCACTTCTACCAAGATAAACAAAATTCTTGAATATAATTTCTTAGTAAAATTATATGACATGAATAATGTATTCATGTTGTTTCTAATTGGAATATTATAGCTAAAATTTATGTTTGTTACAACTGCTAAATGTAATTTTCTCATGAGACTTAATGTCATGAAAAATTTGAGAGATGTTTTCTATAATTCTACATTGTTTGTAATGAAATTTTCGATTATTTCTTGAATCAAGAGTAATTTTTTCTACCGTTTAAGCCAGGATTGCAATTCAGTTCTTTTACCTGATATGATATCAATACGATGCTTGCTAAATTGTCATGATACAATATCATAGCTGACTTTGCAGATTTATAAGAATCTAAAGCCTAAATGGAAATGTGAAGCAACGCTGGCCAGGCCCTGCCTGGTCTTAGCTTGGGTCGAGGTATTGGAAAAATGGGCGAAAATTTTAGATAAGTTGATTAATGAAATTCAGTTGTTTTCTTTTTATAATTTCTACTTCGGAATAATTTGGCTAAAATGTATGTTTGTTGTAACCGTTGAGGGACTTTTTTCATGAATCATAATGCCATGAAAAATTTTAAAAAAATATTGCTTTTAATGAAATTTTTTATTATACTTCTAATCAAATATAATATTTTTCTGTTTTACACAAGAATTTCTAATCAGTTCTTTTTACCCAATATGAAATCAATACGATACTTACTAAAATAACATGATACGATGTCATACAGGGCTTTAACTTAACAGTTCTAAGAGAATCTAAGACATAGATGGAAATGTAAAAATTAGGGCGGGGACAGGGTGAACTTGGGGTCAAGGTATTGGAAAAGATGGGTGAAATTTAAAGTAAATTGATTATTGCGCAATAAGTGCAGGAAAACGCAACCGAAATATTTGCTAAGCAAAGCGTTGAAAAATATAATTTACATTTCATTTTTCATAAAAACAGCTACAATGACCTTAGTACAAATTTTAAAAAGTTTTCTTCAAAAATTTTACGAAATTCTGAAATCCTTGCATGCGGACTACTGATGCAGCCAGGAAGCAATTGGAGGTAGCTTGATGTAGCTAAGCTACCCCTGAAGTCATTTCTACCTACCCAAGTTGAGATGCATAGCCTTCACAGCTTCAAGATACCATCAATTGATTGACATTGTATAATGTTTTAACATCTACTCCTTCTCATGCTTTCTACCACTCTTTCAACATTCTCTTCCAATAAGCCCTCTCAGCTAGCCTACTTCTAAAACACTCCAATGCTATTCAATTCTGATCCTCTGACCAGCTATGGTATTGAACTTGTCAAGTCTATACTCCAAAAGTTCATAGTAAACTCTTATCAAATTTAAAAATTTGAAGAGTATTATAACTGAAGGTTGAATAGAAATGCGATTATTTGAGTATTTTAATTTAATTTTTAATATTCTATAATTTTAAGTTTACTTTTAAATCAGATCTATGTTTGTCAATAAGCTCTTAAAATCAATTTGTGTTCAGCATACACTAAGAACATGAAGTACTCAAGTACATTCTTATATCAAAACCTTAATGTACAAAAATTTAGTAATAGTCAATAATTTAACTATGCATAAAATATATTTCAAGTTTCCTGATTCCTATCAAATAATATATTTCATAAATTTTCAAAGGACAAATTTGTTTTGATGGGTGTTCAAATTTATTCATAAAGTTTTTGTTTCACAAATACATACCCAAAAGTCCAGACTAACTATTCCAACTGCAAAGTGTAAAAAACGCTCAATTGGAAATATACTTAAAAGCAAAGCAGTCCAAAATCAACAACCAAAATTATATATCATTATTGAATTTTGGAATTTTTTATTAATGATATTTAATAAAACTTTTAATAAATTTAATTTAGAAAATGTGATACTGATGTCATATGTTATAGAAACAAGCTATAAAATAAAAACTGGAAATTTTTCTTCCCAATACTCCCTGATGAATTACAAATGATATTTATTATTCTCAACAATTTCAAATCAATAGTTAGTTAATACATTTTTTAGAGAAATGAAATTTTTGTGGATCCTCAGCATTTCATTCAACGTAGTGCAGAATATCTTGCGCTATGGTTCGAGACAAATGGTATTTGATGACTACGTGCCATCTTCATTGATGCATCACAGTAAGCTCATTCTGGAAAGACATAATGTTGGAAAATCACTTTGTTTAAAGGAATGTCTGACTACCTCGTACTGTAAATCAGTTGGCTATTCAGTTGAGCAAAGTAGATGCAAGTTGTTCAAAGAAGATCGATTTACACTTCCATCCAGCTTTTTTAAAGGAACTAATCCTTCATATAAATACTTTGGAATGTTGAGCAATACTGAACCTCTATGTGCAGTTAAGGATGTGGTAAATATTGACCCATTCAGGAACGATGGGTTTTGTGAGATTAATAGGTATGCTATCTTAGCAAAACTGCACCACATTAAGTTGTCCAACCCAAATTTTGAAGCGTGCAATATATATATATATATATATATATATA
>CABFPE010000104.1:1711983-1725138 GCA_900660155.1 Hofstenia miamia
AAACCATATAAAGAGAAAAAAGTGTATAAAGTAGAAAACCCATGTAAAAGTATATAAATGTGGGAAGGTAAAACTAAAAAGTAAGTAAATGTACAAAAGTAAAAAATACAAACTAAATTAGGTCACATAAATACCACAAAAACTAGTAAAAATACATGCATGACGTCAGTAAAACACCCCCGCCAATATCCACGACGTCTCAGGTCAAAGGCCACCCCTCTCGACCAATCAGTGAAAAGTGTAACGGGCTTCTGCCCACCTCTTGACCAAATCAGAAAAAAGTGTAATGGGCTTCTCCCCACCTCTCTACCAATCAGAAAAAAGTGTAACAGGCTTCTCGCGGCTTCTACTACTTATCTGATATAAACTTTTGTTTGAGAATGAATGATTTTAATTCCTTCTTGAATTTTTTTAGGTTGTCTATTATTTTCATTTCTTTTGGCGATATATTCCAGTTATAAATTGCAGTATTAATAAAGGATTGACTCATGATATTTATTAAATTTAACACGTGAATAGTTTTTTGATCATTTATTTTGCTTCAGACAGTCTGTCGAAAATGAGAATGATATCTCGTTGTAGGGTGGAATTTTGTTTATGAATTTGAAGAAATAAATAATATTGTAAATAATTAACTCTTGTGGAAAAAGAATAGATTTAGAAATATATTCTTTTGTTTTAGAAAAGTTTTTATTACAAACATTTAATGCCCATTTTAGTTGAACTCGAAGCTTTTTTATCATTAGGCTGTGTACATTAGTATATAAGATATTAGCATAGTTTAAATTACTCATAACGAATGCATGAAACATTTGAATTACTGCAATTGGGGGTAACTGTTGAGAAACATGAGCTATCTTTCTAATACCTATAGCCCTTTATTTAATAATAGTATTTATTTGCGACGTGAAATTAAGCTTTGAATCTATTATTACTCCTAGATATTTAAATTTATTAACAGGTATAAAAGATGAACTATTGAAATAGTCAGAGATGTCCGTTTTTACTAAAAGGTTGCATTATGCAAAATACAGCTTTTTTCGTATTAATACGCAATCTATGCATGTTAAAATAGTTGCTCAATTGTATACAATTCGATTCAATAACCTTTACAGCTTTATCTAAGGATTTATTTCCACAGTAAATAGATGTATCATCGGCGTATTGTGTTATTTCGCAGTCTGCAGTTTCCTTCATGTCATTCACATAAATATTAAAAAGCAGGGGACCTAGTATGGTTCCTTGAGGTACACCATTATTGACAGACAACCAATTTGAAAAAGTATCATTTAATTTAACTCGCTGAAGTCTATTACTTAAGTAATTAGATATAAGGTGAGCACTGTTAAGAGAAAAACCAATATTTTTTAATTTTCTTATTAATATATCATGATTAATAGAATCGAATGCTTTTGAGAGGTCAAGACAGGCAATAGCAACAAATTTATTAGAGTCTAATAGTGCTCTCCATTTTGCTGTCGTTTGTATAAGTGCGTCTGATGTTGAGTAATTTTTTTCTGAAACCAAATTGTGATTTGGACCATAGTTTATGATGATTTAAATGAAGTGTAATTTGTTCATGTAATTGTCTTTCAAATATTTTACTGATTAGTGATGTAATAGATATAGGTCGATAGTTTTGGGACATCTTGGGTCGTCTTTTTTTTGTAAATTGGAGTAATATGAGCCTGTTTCAAGAAATTGGGAAAATATTCCAATTTAAGCATTGTTAAAGATATAATTTAAAGGTTCGGCAATATATTCAACCTTAATAACTATAATTTGGGTAATTTACCTTGCTGCAATCGCTGTATATAACTACAAATTCTATAGCATTATATACAATTTAAAATATGTATAAATATTTACGAAACTTGTACATATACACAGACAAATACAGCCATAAAATACCAAGTTACAATGGGACGAATAAAAACAAAGATTAAAAATATACACAGTAAAATATGCAAGAATAAAAAATTAAAAATATACGGAATTAATGTTTCGCTATGCGTTTAGTATTTTGGAGTATCCTAGTTTATGTTGATTAATTAGAATGTTATTTCTTAACAGTCTTTTAAATACGTCGACTCTCTTTTCAGAGCGAATATTTTTTGGCAGCTTATTCCAATGTTTGCAGGTGAGGGACTTGAATGAATTCTTCCAATGGTATTATTTTGTTTGATGATGTTAATGCATGTACTTCCTCGCTTGTGACATGACATGTAATGACTTAAAAACTGGAGGGATGTTGACCTTTTGTGTATAAATTTCAAATAAATGGATTGATAATGCAAAGGAAATTGAAGATAACAGTATTCAATTAAGTCAGTATTTTGCTTCACTTAAATTCCGTGTTAATCCTTACAAAATTCAATTTTGAATTATGAGTCATAGGCGATTTGAGTGAGATCCAAATCTCACAAGTGGATTTTGGAATTACATTGGACTCGTTTTTTTACCGTTCAATTGAATATTATTATTACATTAACAATTATGCACTTAGGAAAATACATCAGCGGTTACATCAATGGTAAAATTCAGGTAATTAGCACTATAATTTTAAGTCATTTTGTTATCGCAATGTTTTTTACACTGATACAGTGAACATTACCTAAAAAATTACGACACAATTCAAAAAAAATTGCATCTAGCAACGAACAACCATTTGGTTAGAAATATTTAGAACAACCAAAATATTAACCTAAAACATGCATGAAATTCACCTAGCATATGCTAAATGTTAACTTTTTGTTAACTTAGTCCATTAAACTATCTTTATAGGAACTAGCATTGGGAATCCACTTCAGGCATCTATATCGGAAAATTTCAAGCTTTTGGAGTTCAACATTTGATAAATACCAAATTTCAGATGCATAAATGAGAGTGGACAAGATGTAAATGCAATATAATTTAAGTCTTGTTGTAACTGGAACAGAATAAGGAATGTTTCTGCGAAGTTCGGTGAATAGAGCATAGCATTTTTAAGCATTTTGGTGATGTGTGCTTTAAATTTTAGGTCATCATTCAGCCAAACACCAAGATCCTTTACAACTGAAGAAGCATAGAGTGATTCAAAATGAATTGTTAAGGAATCACTAGCCGGAGGTCAATTAAATGCAATGAACATTGTTTCGCTTATGTTGAGAATAATTTCATTGTGAATACACCATTCAAAGCATGCATTCAGATCAATTTTAAAGGAGGAAAAGCAAGGATTTGAGCTTTTTACATCGTCAGCAAATAAGCATAGTAGGGATGAAACATAATTGGCTATTAAATCATTGATAAAAACTATAAAAAAGAGTGGACTTAATCTCGAGCCCTGAGGCACGCCACTTGTGACAGCTGTATATTTTGAGTCATAATTATTAACAGTCACAAACTGGTAGCGAACAGATAAGTAAGAGGCAATTAGTTTAAGCAAAGATCCGTTAATGTCCAACACTAGTGGCGTACCCAGGAAGGGACATGGTGGAATGTCCCCCGTCAGGCTTCCAAATTTGATTTTGACTGGATAATTCGTAAAAAATTGAAAACTTTAAAATCTAGGATAGTGAAATGCATTTTTAGGGTTTATTTTCTCAATATTTTCGCGAGGCGTCGCCCCCCATTGGGTAATGACCATGATGCCCCCCGTCAGAAAATCCTGCGTATGCCCCTGTCCAACACAAAACTGTTCTTTGTAAAAAAAAGAATAATGAAAAATTTCTTCATTAATACTTGTATGCAATTTTGTAATGAGTGATTATTTTTTATCTGTCTACACTTCTACTGCTAATCTTGAAGACGAATTAAATAAAAGTCTATTGAATCATGTTGAATTTACAAAAGAAGATGTTCTTAAAGTGCCCAATTTTATTGTTATTACACAGATTAATTTCAATTATATGCATGAATAAATTTGCTTCTTCAAAATTATCAATTTATTAACATGGTTTTCGAGAAAAATGGTCAAAATTTAAGGGGATGCTACACTAACGATTTTTGTTTACACAAAAACCTGACAAAAGTTTGGACAGGAACAGTCAGTGTGGCATCGCCTTTATTCAACTTTTATCTTTTTTAAATTAGTATACGCACAGTGTAACAATGGTGATGTTTCTTACGTATTATACACTGATTTGCGTAAAGCACGTGATATTAATCAGCATTATCGTTTACTAGAAAAATTGCATAATTTTCGCATTGGATGCAATCTATTGAAATAATTGCAATATATTTGAGTGATAGGTGTCAAAGTGTTATTGTTAATGATTGCAATTCGAATTGCTTACATATTACAAGTGGGCTACCTCAAAGATCTGCTTTCGGCAGACTTCTTTTTATAATTTTTATTAAATTTATATAATCGAAATTTATTTTAAACATTTGTAAATTGCAAAAAAGTATAAAAACACTTAATTTTTATAATTGATTTACCTGATATTTCCAGAGAAACTATACCAAATTTATTGGCAGATGATTTAAAGCCTCTGGCGTTTCCTATTGATACACTCTTCGATGGTTTTACACTTGTTCAAAACTGGTGTGTTGAAAATAAGCTTTCTTTTAGAGATGTGCTGGAATCCGGATTCGGTAAAATCGACAATTTCACAACAGGATCTGGATATCCGGTAAAATTTAACTTGTTTACCGGATAACATATTTTGAGATAAAACTTGATTTAAAAATGGAATTTAGAGGAAAAAGCTATATTTTCCATGATCTCGAAGTTATCATGCAATAAATCAAGTTGCTTTTCTGACATATAAGGACGTAATTTATTTAATATTTATTTTCATTCGCAAGAGGTCGATATTAATTGAGACATGAGGTTGTTTTTCATTAATAATTAGGGCAACCAAAAGTCATTTTTTCTGTTGGTCTATTTTGCAGTCTGCTTAAAATTAGATGGATTTCAGAATTGGGGCGCAGTCAAATAGCAAGTTATAAAGTCATAAAAACTAATATTTTGGTTTTTTAAAATACAGTAATAATTGTGGCTGAAATGTCATAAAATTCATATTTTGAATAGTTTCATTAAATTAGGAAAAAAACTTAAAAATTCATGCTGGATTGTGACTGAAAAAATATTGAAGGAACTATATACATATACACTTATAAAGTCATAAAAACTAATATTTTGGTTTTTTAAAATACAGTAATAATTGTGGCTGAAATGTCATAAAATTCATATTTTGAATAGTTTCATTAAATTAGGAAAAAAACTTAAAAATTCATGCTGGATTGTGACTGAAAAAATATTGAAGGAACTGTATACATATACATTTAATGGATTTTCAAGGCACCCGCGTTGCAGAACCGTGCCATGCGTTTTGAGGCAAAATATATGAGGGTTGAAAATCTAATTGCTTCAATTAAGGCTGCTATACATAAAATATCGATCTTATTCAATGTTTGACAGAGATGTTATTACTCCCACCCTTGATCTTGGAAATGATACGTGTGAAATATTCGCCTATATCAAGTCACGACTAGAAAATACCGGTTTCAATCCTATAATGGAAAAAAGGGGATGGACATTTAATCGGAATTGTATGTCAAGTTACGAAAATGTCAAGCAACATCGGCTGCAGTTGAGAGATCTTTCTCTATGTTCAGAAAAGTCTTGGCTATGACAGAAATCTTAACCATAATAATATATGGAAATGTGTTATTATAATTTAGTTAAGTAGTTGCTTTAAAAAATTGAGATTTATTATGTAAGATATTTTGTGTTTGTTTTATACCTTGTCACAGTAATAAAAAAGATTTTGTATTGCTTAAATGTATCATTTTAAAAAATGGATGTTAATATTTTAGGGTATTTTTATCTTCATTCCGTCACATTTGTCATAAAAATATGGTCATTTTGTTTTTTTTAAAGTCATATTTCTGATTGTCCTAGTAATAATTGAACAATACATTATCTGGTATATTCAATTCACTATCCGGATCCTATTCCTACTTTAAACTTTAAATTTTCATATCTTAATAAAGTTAGAAGCTTACAGTTTTACTATCATCGAATTTGCTCTTCTCCCAAAGTAAAAGATCTTGGGCTTATCGTTTCTCATGATTAATCTTGGAAAAATTATATTATTTAAAACTAGAATCGTGTAAAAAAAACCTTATTGAAGTTAAAGCGATTGATACCATTAAATACGCACTTGATAATTAAATTGTAATTATATAATTCTATGATATTGTCATAAATTATGTATGCTTCTGTGTCTGTAGTATGGTATTCAAACCTATCAATGCTTGATTAGCGTCAACAATTAGAAAGTAGATGTACTCACTGGACATGTTCATAGCAACAATATCTTGAAAGGTTCAAAAACTTAAAAAATTTGCCTATTTCTTAGAAACTACAATTAATAGATTCATTTTTTTAATAAGATTTTAAATAAACAAAGAGTCAAAGCAATATATTTGCATGCATAATATAAAATAAAAGTGTGTGTATCTAAGTATTTGGTGAGCGCAATATAAGATCAGTAAATTGTGTTTAATTGCAGTAATTTAATGAACTGCAACCAAAAAACTTTGACGCAGCCAAGTTGTTTCGCTGGCTATAGACCTATTCCATAGACCAGAAGAAAGACATGATTGCCCGATGAGACGCAGTATTTGTGATAGGTTTCCACTGCACCAACGTTTGTTCAGCACAGGCTAAACAAACAGGCTTAATGACTGTCACTACTCCCATGTGAACAAAGAATACATGGCAGCGCATTCATTTATCCTATTGCTTAACGTTCTCTGTCACTACAGGATTTCATACAATAGTAGTAATGGCCCAAGAAGGAGATCAATTTTTTCCTGATTTGTGGAGAGGGGAGTGGAAGATCACACTCCGACTCATGGCCTGTGTTAGGTCATGGATATTGCTGGGGGTGTTGTAGTGACGTCATGAAAGTTGCATTGATTCATGTACTTGCTATAGTGACTCACTTATTCACGGGGGCCAATTTAGTTTGCATATTTTATTTATTACATGCACCTCTATTTTTGTTAATATACTAATCGGGTACTATATCACATTATGATAATACATTGGTCACTAAACTCATATTATGTTTTGCAAAATAAATAATGTTCTTATCCATAGAAAATTCCATGCATTTCTATTGCTTAGCTAGAATGTGTACAAAATGTGCTTTTCGGAAATCTATACATTGCATGCACAAGTCTAGTTTCATTTTTCAAATGCATTGTGATTCCATTGTAAAAAATTCCATACATTTCTAATGCTTAACAATCGCTGTAATATAAATCGTTATTTTGCTAATACACAATAGGAAATTTTTTTCGTCAAACAATTAAAGCATTTGAAATTAAACTTTAAAAAGAAAATAGAAATTATCAGGTAAACTTAATAACAAATGCTTGAACTATAGACATTGGTAAAAATTGTAATGTCTAGTATAAATGATAAAAAACAAATTCATAATTTTCTGAAAACATCGAAAACTAGTCATTTAAACGCATGTGGTAAAGCCCACATTTAAGACAAAAACAAAAATATAATATATTCTACACAGTTCACTTATAATAATTGTATGGACACTTAAACTTGTCTATTTTGTTTAAGTCATCTCATTGTTGATGTTAAGTCCATATATTGTCACCAATCGTCTTCTTAATTTTCCCATGCACACGTCATTTTCAGCAAGAGTTTTCCATTTGCTTGTGTGTGTTAAGACTGAAGAATATCAACGCCTGATCAGATATCTAATTAGGGAATAAGAGATATGCATATACAAGGCTTTTTAAAATTCAAATTGATCTATTAGTCCTGTTTTTAATTTATCTTATTTTTCAAGAATTACAATGCATTAAATTTAAATGAAACATTGAAAACAGTTTATCATATCATAGATTCATGAGGTAAAAAACACAATTGTAAAAAGAATATATGATGTAATAATACTAAATTCATTGAAGTAAATGACTTCAAAGAAAAACAGTTTCGAACAGTTTGGACTCGAACCAAATTTCCCATTTAAAATAGGCGTGATACCATTTCACTACTGTTCGTTTCATTTTTGTAAATTAGAGTAAAATAGTTGTTTGTATCTTGCTATGTTTCTAGAGAATAACAAGCATAAACTACACTGCAAATATACAATATTATACTCACAAAACCAATTTTCGAAAAATAACCTAGACAAGAGCAATTGCAAATCACATTTTTTAAAAATTATTTTCTTGAAATTAAATATTAATATTTGAAGAGAATATATACAAATACATATATTTGAAACAATTTACATATTAAAGCAATGACATTCATAAAACATCTATATCATAGATTATTATAAGTGAATATTAAACTGAACATTGATTTTTAAAAGGTAAAGTTTGCTAAGCTTATTAAGCAAATAAAAATATTTTAGTGCAAGAATTTTAGAAGTCGTACTAAAAATTCACCAAGTCAAATCTCAAAAACATTACAATGTAGGCACTCCCATGAAAATTAACTAAATATAGTATTTATATTGTCTACAACCTAGTATATGTACATTGCAACAAATGAAATACTTTGTCGTTTTCATTAACACCTATTATTCTTCGTGCAAAAATAACTGTCAAATGAGCTATACAAGAAATTGGCCCAAACACAATGGGTATCTCCTTTACAGCTGTGAAAAAGGCCTGGTTTTATACACCAAAGCAATAAAATGCATGCCCAATATAATAAATGTAATGTTAAGTTCTAATACAAAATTGAATTGCCAGAGATGCAATTTAAATTCGATTTCAATGAAAAGTCTCATTATCGAAGATTTATACAATTTGCAACCATCAACAATTCTAAGGATGAAACTGAATAGGCTAAAATCGATAGAGAATAGAGATAAACTTGATAATATGAATACTGATATTTCACAAAATTCATAATAAACAATCTTAGTACATTATAGAATAAAAAACTTGATGAAGCACATCAAAATGCAGATTATACACGAAGATGCATTTTCAGAAAAATAAATCAAATTGTTTGATGGAAGACGCAGGAAAAAAATCAAAAAGAGCTAGAAGAGATAAAAATAAATTGCGAAGCATCTAAAATATACACATTACAACGAACCTATTGAAGTAAATGCGCTTATTGTAAGAATAAATTCGAGTAATTTGAGCTGAATCGAAAGTATAAGGAACTTTTACTAGAGGAAATGTTATCAAGAAAAACATAATAAAGGGAATGTTTTCGAAATAATTAACAATGGTTTGAGAAACAAAATGTAATGAATAGTGCATTTAATAATAATTTATATATGAATATATATGAATAAATTTTACATATTTAATACTAAAATGTTAAGCGAAGGATATAGATATTGTTCGATTTAAAAAATAACTAAAAATCTTTAAACGCCTTTTCCAGCACAAATAGATAAAATATGGTTAATTTATAAAGTTTTCTGACATGATTTTTTCTGAAAATAAGTAATATAAAAAATTGAACATATAACGATTTTACTATTACTTATAAGCAGGCAACCAAATGCTATAAATGCCACCGTTAGTGTCATAAATACCATTTTTTTGTTGACTTTAGGTTATAAAATGACCTTTTAAACGCTTAATGTATTCAGAAATACTAAATGTACTAATTTTTGTCAATTTTTTTATAGGTTTTATGATTTTTATTCCCAGCCCTATTTATAACAATTAATGGAGTAATTGATAACATCGCAATTTATTGAGTCAATTTGATTGATGTCTACATTCAATAAAAATTGACCTATTTATAATGCATACTAGGACTCACCTCACTAACTTTTGCCGTCCATTTCACGGTTAGTAAGAAGGGTAAATAACGACATCAACACAGATTTTCTCATCACAGAATCTATTTTCATGAAAGAAGATACCGGATTGACTGAAAAACTTTATCCAGTTGTTAATCATTGGGGCAGTTGGTTAAATGCTGCATCATGTTCAACCAATCATTTCCCAATGCTATTCCACTCATATGCAGCTTGCTGATGGACCTGAATATTTTCATTCAGCATATGTATCTCTCAGATACATATTGTGACGCATGGTATTAACAATGATGTTGATTTTCTTGAACGACGCTTGCTTGATTCGCTGTTTGGATAATTGCATATCACATCAAAGTTTAACAGATATTCACCATTCATATAATGATCTCGCCCACTAATTTGTTTTTCCGTATTAATAAGGTTCAAGCATTTCCCAAATATGTGGTGCTAAAAATAAAAAAATTATGACAGTAAATTTTGCATTTTTAAAGAATATCAAAAAGTAAACAGATTTGCAAAAATCTTCCTTTTAATTTTTCAATGCATATTGTGTGCAAAATTGACAAAATTCGAATATAATAATTGATTGTTATTTTAGATAAATACACAGTATGTATCTACAAGAAATTGAAATTGTTTTTTTAAATAACAGTTCCTATTTCCTATTAACATTCGAAATTCCAAATTTGGTTTATGAAACAAGATGAAATTGAATTAAATATTATATGAAGTACAATATCAATGTGAAACAGCGCCTTCCTGTTTTAAGGATGGGCAAATAAATGCGACTTAATGAGACGCATTGCACAAGAACAAAAGAGTGGAACAGCAGCCATAGTTTTTATGAATACATATATTTATAAGATAGCAACTGGGGAGGAAATTTTTTTATAAGAGGATTCCAAAAAATTAAAAACGCCGATACAACCATTACCGCGAAGATTACCCCTACCATGTAGAAAATCATGTGTTGCAAACAAATCATTATCAAAATCAAGGTTTAACCCCAAAAATTGAGAATAACATATAGTTCAGAATACCCTGATTAAAGTATTCACAATTCTTTGTTTCTTCTAATTCATTCACAATTGGATACAATGACAAAGTCGAAAAAGGCAGAAGAGGCAACCCATACCAACCGCGCAATGGATATCTTAATACTGACTCATGCTAAGAAGAAATTTATTCGTTCTAACGATTGATGGTTTAACGATAAACGCTACAATTGACAAGGGAACATCAATCAAAATACGATCACGAATTTGTTGTGACAATGACGTATGGGTTAAAAGTGATAGAGCTTATGAATGTAAGGTCTAATAGTAAATCAGGTCTCTTAATGACATCTATTATATGCAGTATAGATACCAAAATATCTGAACAAATCAATAGTATTTTATGCTGTGAAAGCACATATTAGAATATACGGCACATAAACAACGCTATAAAAAGCAGATCAAAAAATGGAAACGAATCTTAGAAAGGAAAATTCATTTTAGGTCAAATAGTTAAGTTTGGAAGCATCACAATTAAAAACAAATAAAAAAATCTCATTTACGGAATTAAAGGTAATAAACACGCAATAATGTAAATGTAAAATGGTTTTCTTAAACTTGAGTGTTTTATAGCGAGGTTAGCAAGAAAACAGCGGAAATATTTAAGATGCTGAGAAAAACATTGATTTCTAAGAACCTGGATACACAAGGACGGATTGAAGATTAAACGAAATTACCTTAGATAAATCAATTTGCTTAACAAGCCCAACTAAAAAATGCAAATAACAGAACACATTTTTTCACAGGAAAGTAACTGCTCGACTAAACATGAAATATTCCCTCTTCTTGAAAATTAGTTGTATATTTAGATATTTTGTGATCACTGCCCAGTAAAATAATAGTGGCTCAAATATTTTTCTTACAATTTGGCATTGTGGCTCATTGGATAGAAAGTATAATTTTGAAATCAAACACCGCAGATTAAATCAGCATAATTATAATGACTTAACAACAGCACTGCAACTATAAAAGGCACCTTAAGGTGGTCCTATACTAAAAAATGTCAAAATTTTCATTTTTTGATTTTGGTTGTTTTAAATACTTTCAACTATCTGTTAACTGCTGGTATAGCTATTTTTTCATGAAGAATTATATAAATTAGTTTAAAAGTAATTTTAATATGTGACACTTAAAATTTCAGAAACGATTTTCCTCAGTTACGCCCCTAGCAACCATCTGTGTCTTTGATTTTGACTTCAAAACCCCTTAAAAAAGCGATAGAAATGAAAAATAAAAGATGCAATCTAGTCTATGATTGTTGTCGGAAAATTGTACTTTCAAACATTGCTATTTTTATTGAGAAAGTAAAACATTTACAAACGAAAGTTTTAGTAAGGAAGGGTTGCAGGAATTTTGGGTTAAAAAACTCTCACAATTTGATTTTTGTTTATATGTAATATTGACTGGATTAATTGATATATTAATATATTTATTATCTTTAGATTAGATAATTAAATATGAGTAAAGAACTAAAAAAAACATGAATCAAGTTTAAGAAGAAAGCATGGAGGAAAAAGAATATTTAGAAAAAGGTCATTCCGAGGAAATAGATTTACAAATGCATCGAAAATTGCCAAACAAATCTCACCTACTTTATCATCAAAACCAAGTAATATATCTAGTATAATTCGTGTTAGTGAAAAATCAAATGAAAATCCAGAAGTTGTAATAAATGATGACAAATGTAGCATTAATAATACCACCACCAATGCTTCCTAAAACAGTGATATCACAGAAAGAAATATCCTAGCAACAATGTTTATTTTATTAGACAGTGATATATTGAAATCAATAATAAATCTTATTGGTGTATGTCCTGAGTGTCATCAGAAAGACATGGATGTTGAATGTGATAATTTGTCAAAGAAGGGACTTGCTTTGTTGTTCTATATTACATGCAAATCATGTGAATGGACTCAACCTTTTTATACAAGTAAAAATCTTGAAAATTCAACTCGTGGTATGAAGCTCTTTGAAATAAATTACAGATCAGTTATGGCAATGAGAGAAATAGGGAAAGGCTATTCTGGACTTTCAACATTTTGTGGTCTCATGAATATTACACCACCAGTGCAAATAAAAGCATTTAATGACATTCAACAAAACTTATCCTCTGTTTACGAGCAAGTTGCAACTAATTCAATGATTAATGCAGCTAATGAATTGAGATTTAACACTTCATCAGAAAGTGAAGATATTGCTGATGATAGTGATAAAATTCCTGACATTACAGTTTCATGTGATGGGACATGGCAAAAAAGAGGTTATTCCTCTTTAAATGGTGTAGTAACCGTAATTTCAAGCGATACTGGAAAATGCTTAGACTACCGTGTTCGATC
>CABFPE010000104.1:1731178-1741562 GCA_900660155.1 Hofstenia miamia
TGTGACTCAATCGACAAATTTCAGAAGAAAGTAGACATACTCAACCTTAAACCGTATCTCGAACTACTAGCGGTAAATGAATGATTATAATCTATTTCAAAGAATGACAAGAATTTCCCACCCACTTAACAGTTTGATTCTGGAGAGAACAGAATACGAGGAACTGAGAGTCCGCGAACCCAGGCACAGAGAAAATATGCTCATCGATTTTCCAAAGAATATTTCTAGGTCGACATTTATTTGACTACCACGTCTGAAGATTTATTGATTAGATATATTTTTAATCAGATGTTATTTTCTGATCGAAAATAAAAATGTTTCTGTTTCAAGCGCATAACTTCATGCATACCTTTCTAGAAAAATTTGTACTTTTTAGCAAATATTAAGAGCACACAGTGCATTTTTAATTAGACTTTTGTTTAATAACAATTTCTTGAGAGACCTAGATTTGAATTGATCCGAGTATAATCATTTTTTAACAAAACCTTAAAAAACACAAGAGCTTGAGTATCAATACTAGGCTATTTATTACCAACGAAAACAACAAACAACCTCAATATTTCGCTGTCACTTGTTTTAAGAGGCATCACTTAATTTGTTCCAACGTAAAATGTTCCAAAATGTCCCTTTAATTCACATTTATAGACATTTAATATTAAGGCAAAATTAACCAATGTGGTAAATTGGATATTGAATTGAAGATTCTGAGAATGGGATTAATTTAGCATTAAATTGCACGTTGATAATAAAATTGTTAGACCTTTCGTGAACCATTGTGTTATTGTTGTTTAGTAATCTATACTGTTTGTGGTAATAAACTTGAAATAGATCGTAACTTAAATAGCATCTGCGTTAACTTCCATTATTGATAAATAGTCTTTTAGTAGCAGTTATGGTTTATTGTATTGTCAATATTCAATTTGAATTTCAATTTTATTATTTATTTATTTACTTGAAGATTCGTAGTGTAAATAACACAGCCATACTTATGTATGGAAATAGTAGGTCAGANTTTTTTAAATTCATATTAACAAGTATAGCGAAATAATGTTATAGACAATATTGGTTTACTAGCGCCATTTTCGTGTTTTTCAATATTTATCCAATAATTTTTAACCACAAATCTAGCTTATTCACAGTTGAGATTAAATATTTCGAACACCGCAAACTGTTGTATGATATTAATATTCGTTTGCGTTCTACATGCTATTATATCAATAAAATGTCAATTAACAGAAAATTTACCTTTTAATGTTGAAATACAATTAAGTCCGAGCATACGTCAATGAAAAACCATATAAGGTTCTTCAAGGATACACACTAGGATGGATTCATTTGCTGCCATCAGCTTGCAATCAATTACGATACTCTACAAGACATAATTTAAGTAGTAGTGTTCATTCATACACCGAAAATTTGAATTCGATTCCATAATAAAACAATTAGAAGATAACCATTGAAATTAAAATGAATAACTATGAAATGTAGCTTTTCAGTGCATTATATATTAAATTTCTTTGATTGCTTGTTATTTTCGATCGCTAACATTGTAAATCTAAATCAGCTAACAGAGAACTTTCGTTAAATTAGCAGTAGCAACTCTCAAATCGATTTTTCTCGATCTAAATTGCAAAACCAATTTTCTCAGAAACGTCAATATCTAATTTATAACCAATATTAATTTTGCATTATTATGAAATGTCCACAAATTTACGTTAAAGGGACAAATTGGAACATTTTACGTTGGAACAAATTATAGCGCACCGTTTTAAGACAGTGGTATACGAACCATCAAATTTCGCTTTGTCAAAACGGATAAAAAATGGAAGGATATTTAAGTCATTATATTAAATATATAATTGCAAAAAAAAAGATTTTAAGAATAATATTAATTAATATTTTTTAAATAATTATAAAATACAACATGATTTATTGCCTAGATACAAACTTATTAACTGTTGTATCATGGAGATTGAATGTTCCGAAAAAACTTCAGATTATTATGAAGTAGGCAAACATTTACCTAGAAGATTTAACGAACCATGTCTACAAAAAGGTTATGGACAACAAAAACAGAATCCTGCATTTAAAACCTCTAACAGTTCTTATGGTAGCCGAGGACCCTGCGTACATGATGTTTCTCCAGTATATTATCCAAGATCTCAGCGCTTTAGCACAGCTCAATCACAAGGAGGAAATTACAGAAACACTGGACTAAACTGTACTTGTGATAAAAGCATAGTATAACTATGAATGCTTGGATTATTCTATTGTTATGCTGAAATATTCTATGTATTTTCGTTTTAATTGCTTGCACATAAATTGAGAATAGATTAATCACTCTAAGAACTTTCTTTTCTCTTAAATGTTCTCTTAAGAGGAAGTCATAAATTACTTATACTATATTGAATGAGTTAAGACCAGATAAATGTTTATATTAAATTGATTAAAAAATTCGTATTTGGATGTCATGTGTCATATAGAGTCGCTGTGTACGTTTAAAATGATGTACAGAGCAACTCTGGGTTGTAATTTCATACGTACACGGCGACTCTTTCCCCATGATTTCAAAAATTGTTTTTTTAATTTTTATTGACGGAATTGTTAATGAGGCAAAATGCAATATAATAAAAAAAGATTGTTTATTTTATGCAAATACAAAATTTTATATGGGTATGCAGAGAGCTGATATATTTGTTTAAAAAATCTGTATGAAGAGATTTTAAAAAGCAATCACTAGGGATTATCAATGTAATTTATTAACTGATCCTGTTCTGTCCTCAACCTGATTTGCAAATGCCTCAAGCCTTACTGGAGGCTTAACCTTAGCAGATTAATCCTGATAGACCTGATATAAACATTCTGACCTGACCCAATTTAATAAACGAAAAACATATTTGAGAACGACATATTTCAAATTCTAACACTAATATTGTTTTTTGAATGTGTTGCTCAAATCGCTTATAATGACACATTTCATCAACAAAATTCTTGTCTTCTTTTGAAA
This sequence comes from Hofstenia miamia, assembly GCA_900660155.1. NCBI lineage: Eukaryota > Metazoa > Xenacoelomorpha > Acoela > Hofsteniidae > Hofstenia > Hofstenia miamia. The sequence goes on from CABFPE010000104.1 coordinate 1,734,186, forward strand.
GTTTCTTCTTTGGAGAAGGGGAATTCATTGCTTGATATAGAAGGTACCAGTGACGGCGTGTGGCATTATGTGCAGCGTCGACCACACTAAATGCAAAACTATAATATTCTTACATTTTTAGTTTTCAGCAAATATTACACTGATACATGAATAAATTTGAGGAAAATTAATGATAATTTAAATATGAAAACGTAGCAATGAAATTAAGATCTCGACCACTATATAAACCAGGAACCTAAAATATAAAAAATCTAGATTTTGAAGAAGCTCAACTATTTTGTTATTACTGACATGACAAAAATTATAATAGGCTTTGTGTTTGTTTGGTTTGTATATATTGTCATTCCAAGGCAGCCCAGGGCCAAGAATTTAACATAATTTCATTTTGAATACCATTTGAAAGAAGATTTTCTTACGCATCTTAAAAAGCAAACCGAATTTGAATATGACCCATAATAAATGAAATATTCAATTACAAACTTCGAGAGTTTGAGAATTTTCAATATTGTCGAAATGATCCTCATCTAATATCTTTATAGTTTTTTGATATATTAACCTCAAAATATGTACACAACATAAACTTTTCATGAAATTCAAGAATTTGCCAAAATGGTTAAAATAATCAAGCAGGCATTTGTCAATATTTTAATAAAATCGTAAAAAAGGGCGGATCTTAGCATACTATATACTGTTTGATAGAACAACACCAGGTGAAAGTTGTCTTCAGCTTTAAAATGGTAGCTATAACATTGAATGGGAGGTATATAAAAAAACCTCTAAGATTTAGAAATGTTTTGCAAAGTAGGCTATTTTTAGTAGGCCATATAGCTTGTTCAGTATCTATCCGATCTTCAAAATTGTAGTACTATTCGATTTTTCATCGATAAATCTTGAAAACAACTTTTTTTTCAATTTTGAAAATTTTTATGGCTTAATTTTAAACATTGGACAAAGTTGTTACTAATGTTCACAAAAGAAGTGGTTAATTTCTTGACATTGTCTTTTTGCATTATACTCATGTTTTACTAATTTTATTAACATTGGTACCTATATCACCCCTACCTGCAGGTAGCGGCCTGGAAAAGCCACTCAGCCCTTGTCGAGTCCCTCTTGCCTACGCTCTCGTCGGAAAGGAGACTATCATCACCCCAAATTCTGTAGTTAGCTCATAGTGCAATGCTTCTCTAAAAATAGACTACCAATACAGTAATCAATTATTGAGAAAAATATGTTATCCCTAAAATCGCCGTGAGTAATTGACATGAAAAAAATCAATTTAGAACCTCTTTATAACATGTAATCAGATTCCATTAAAGGAAGTCCAAAAAAATAATTTTTTCAATGGTTTATGCCAAACAAAAATTTTTTAGATGTCTCAGTAAAATCTATCAAATATTTTCATTAAAACAATGCAGCTCCACAATGCACATTGCTTCACCATACAGGAAGATTTTGTGACGGCATCAAAATACAGACCAATTTTGAGAAATCCCTAAAAATACTTTTTTCAATGCCTTCTCAAGAAAGTATATGGGCGAATAAAATGTTATTACCCCAAAATCTAACAAACATTTCCTTTGAAGAAAAGTAGCACATTGCTTCGTCATTCAGAAAGATTTCGTGATTGTAGAAAAATGCATTCCAATTTAAAGCAATCGCTAAAAATATTTGTTATGCCATGTATTTAAGATAGCACGCAATCGCTAAAAATATTTGTTATGCCATGTATTTAAGATAGCACGCGAAATCAATTTTCGTACGCAATCGCGCGACAAAAATTTTTCGTGTAATGATTTATACATTTTTCAATTTAAATGTATATAGATGTATACATGTGAATTATACTATGAAGAATACATAAAAGACGCAAGTTATTTCTGGTTAATAATATTTTTTCTAGATCGTTATAAAAAATCATTAATTCCTTAACCAGGTTAAATCTTTGATTACTATCTGGAAATTAACAGTGTTAATTTGAAATTTACTTCCATTTGAAATGCCGTATATCAGATATAAAGTGCTTACTTATTGATGTGGTAAACATTGCTTTCGAAAATAGTTGAGTGGCAGAAAATAACAAACCAATGGCCTACATTCCTATATTTTTACACTGGGATGGGAGATTAAAGCAGATTCAAGCACATTACTTCGGATAATCAAAATACTTGGAAAATAAAATCTCATCTCATTGTTCGCTTTAAATTAAATGATTAAGTTTACTCAAAAAAAATTGCTTTGAAATAAAATATTTTTTTCAACAAAAACAGGTTTCTAAAAACAATATATTATAAATTGAAATAGGTTGTGTGTAAAAAAACTCGACATTTAGAATGTGCAGTAAAAATATGTTAACAATTGCCATGGGTGTACACAGCGAGTCTCAAGTGTACACAGCGATTCCTCAAATGTACAAAAAGCGACTCTATATGTTATAATATATTTTCTACCATCTGTAATTGGCTTCAAAATGCTTAAAATGTTTGTAATATCCTCAAATTGGAATGTAGCCACTTTCTGAAATTACTTCTTTGATTTAGAACCGATATCTTAAACTTTTGGGATGCAATTATATACAATGATCAATAATTATAGTATCGAGCAAAAATGATATATTTTTCGAAGCTATATAATTTCCAGAGTTGGAATTGGCTTAGGCCTCATATTTTAATTGGTGTTTGAAATTCAGGAAAAATTCACTTGAAAACTTAAACTTTGCAAATGGCAAAAAACATTCTCTTTAAGTATAACCAGCCCTGCATTGTTCGCTTGTGCAATACTTCTAAATTTTGTCTGCTACTAGCAAAAAGCGTTTATGAAAATTCAACTTACTTTGTGCTGATGTAAGTTGATGTAATTTGGCAGAGAATTTTAGTAACTGAATTATAAAAAGTAATATTTTTCCCCAGACGATAAAAAGGACGACTACACATTAAATGCTATTTGATAGCAAAATTCAATCATTTACAGGAAGGGGTCACGGCCGCTCCAGGCCTACGGCCCTGTAGGACACTTATACTGTATAAAGGTTAACAATGCAATTTAAATTTTAACATAATTGAATTAGATTTTTGACGGACTAATCTGGATATGCATCTATGCACATGTTGATCAATACTTTATGAAAATTGTCCAATCAAATTCATAGTGTAGTGCTTATGGGACTCTATGAGGCAACAGACACTATCATTGGTGTAAAAGAATAATAATTTGGGTTGGGCCGGGCTTAGGCCAAACAATTGGTATTTTGAAATGGACCGGGCTGCGCTTGGCCTAAACTGCATTAGGCTGGGCAGGCTTTTGCCCAAAAATTCAGCCCAATTCCGACTCTGATAATTTCCCAGCAAGTAAGATGCGAAATCCAAATTATTAATAACAGAGACGTTGCTATAATTAGTTTTTAAGTTTAATTATGTGTCATATTTTGCCCCGGGCCACGCGCAAGCTAAGGCCGGTCCTATATATATATATATATATATATATATAATCTATATCAAATTTAATATATATTTTGAAAAATATAATTTAAATGCGTCTATTACACACATTGCCAGAAAAAATTTGTCTTGATCCTCTTCAATATTATATAATTTAAGGTATTTCCCTTGTTCGCCCGACTTAACTTACTTCTTAAATTCATTAAATGCAAAATTGACGTGAGAAATTCAAATGATATAGATATGATCTTTGCATTATTTTATAGTATTAGCATTAACCAATTAGAATTGATGATGTATTTGAACATTCGCGTGTTGGCATTTTCATGAAATTATATTCAATTGCATCTACCTCATTTTTCCCCTTATAAATTGACACATGGGATAAAATTTTTTGCAAAATTTTGACTCGTGAGCAACTATGACTACAAACAAATTTTTTTTGCATTGCATAGTAAACCAATAGCATTTAAACAATTGATGATGAGCTAGTTAATCTATTAATTTTAAGATATATAAATTTGTAAAAAACCTCTTTCACTTATAGTTAAGCATAGTGTATAATCTACGGCGTACTTTCACTAGATATTTGATGACGTCACATGAAACTGTTTAAACTTCTTAATCGAAATATTTATAAAGTTCACCCTCTATTTTTGAAAATGTGCCTGTTGTCCTCGTTAACCCTGTTTGTAATAATGCTACTTTTAGGTAACAAAGAGATTTGTCCATGTTTTTGAGCAATTTTATGCACGCCTGTTAAGAAATAGTGAAAACCTTTTGCATGGACACATCTATGGGATTGGGCGCGCTCATGCAATGATGAAGAGGTGTGCTAAAGCGTATTCTTGTGCCTGAAGTACGTGCAAATACGATTTTTTCCATGAGAACTTTCGATTTTTGTAAAAAACATTCAAATTGTGTTCAGATGATGAGGGGGTCTAATGTCCATAGGAAGAACAACTACCCTGAAATAGTTTATTTTATGAAGAAAAACTGTGAGTCCTGTCTAGACACGCCATGCGCAAAGTCAAAATTTTTCGCGCAGTAGATGTTTTCTGATTATAACATCTTAATTAGTTCGTGGGTTATAAACATTTAAATATTATTTGGGGAAAATATCACAGATATTGAAAAAATGCCAGAAGAAATTGGTGTTAAGAGTTTGCAAGCATTGCTGCATTTCTATCGAAATTTCATAAATTTATAAAAAGATTATTACACAACAAATTTTACAACAAGATAATGAAACAAAGTTAACAACTCAATCATTCCATTATCAAGAAAAGCAAAAAATGTATTGGAAACTTCCATATATGGAGAGCAACATCAAGAAATTGTCAAAGAACTTAGGAAATATCCATCAAAAGCTCATAAGATCAAGACTTATTCCAATTTTAGTACTTTGAAAATTGATCATCTTTTTAAAAACAAAGAGCACTTAGTTTCTTCAATAGTTTACAAATATCAATGTGATAATTGTAACAGATTGTACATTGGAGAAACAAACCGCCATCTCAGTAAGCGCATAAAAGAGCACATTAACGGAGATTTAAATACTGAAATATTTTAGCACCATCATGGAAATAAAAATGAAAATTTTAACATCATTGTAAAAACTAAAAACACCACAATAAGAGAAGCATTATACTTAAATAAATTTAAACGGACCATCATACTAAACAAACAAATGAATACATTTCAAAGATTACATCTATTTTAAATCTGAGAATGTAGAAATTATTTTAGTTAATTATAAAGTATATAGTTTATAGTTTTGTAAAAAAATTATATGGAAAAGTATTTTTTACGATAATCAATAAAAGATCAAAACGCGTGAAATACTTTAAAATGCATTATGTTGCATTTTTTATATATATATATATATATATATATATATATATATATATATATATATATATATATATATATATATATATATATATATATATATATATATGTATTGGTGGTTTTTAACATACTCAATTAGACCCAATGTTATAAAACACCAACAAACTCAAATTATGTATGTTATAAAACGCCAATACTGCTTATGAATTGGCAAAACACTTTTTCGTGCAATTTTTGTTTAAAAATATTGTAATGGATATTCCAAACATATCTAATGTGATAAAAGGAATTAAAAGGGCGTTATATATAATTTCTTAGAGGTATTGGCGGTTTATAATTGCAGTAAGATATGATTGCATGGTAATGGTATGCAACCTTAATACTACGATATTTTTTAACTTGTATAACTATTTTCCATTAAATTTAAACTTAATTAGTAATGTTTTTAAAATATCACATGCAAAATTTGAAATTTATCCTTTCAAGATTAGTTGAAATAAGACTTATTTTGACACTTCAATGGAGAATTGTAATAGTCAAATTTCGAAAAAACTAAGAAGAGTAAACCTTATTATAGAGAAATACTGGACGCAATTGATCAAACATACATTACATTCAAGAAAATATTCCGAAAAATGCGCGAATCAAATATTTCATAAAAAATTGAAATTTATTGTAAAAAAGGTCATTCTTAAGCTGTTGCTGACATTGAGGAATTAATCGATTTTTATTTAGTACAATTTGAAATTTTGTTGTCGAATGGGCCTAGTTGTTCAAAGTTGATAAAAAACAACATATTTTGCAGCGAATATGAGTTAATTTGTAGTTTAATTCCCTTCCATATATATGGTATATACCCATTAACTTTGTATCTTAAATATTCTTGTTTATATATATATATATATATATAAGTATATATATATATTCTAAAAGGAAAATACATTGAACGTTTCGATTATATTATAGAATCATTATCAGCAAATAATTTTGCGGCAAAAATATTTTTACAATAAATAAACTACACTAAAATTATAAAATGAAATCTAAAATAAATATATATACTTAGTTGGATTAATTTTTTTATTTAATAACTTTGTTTTGTCGATGTTGTTAATTTCAATGGCTTCTGCAATTTTTGTATATTTTGTTCTTCTAATGATCTTAAAATTTTCAATGTTGATATTATGAATGTGATTAAAAATTTCTGATGTTAAATAAATATAAATTGTGTATTATAAAACGGCAATATATATGTATATATGCATATATATATAATTTTGTTTAGTGAAAAACTGAATTCTGAGGAATCTGCCACAGAGCTTCCCGCAGAGCTGATTGACTTCATATATGGAGATTCTGAAAGTGTTGCTGATTGATTTTGTAAATTTATATTTCGAATATTTTGGATTCCTTTAGTTTGTAATATTTAGTTCTTAGTATCATTGTTTTTTATTTATACCACATGCGTTTAGTTATTACCATGGACTTTGTAAATAACAAAGTCCATAGTTATTACTCTATTATATTTAATAGTCAAATATAATGATAGCACCAAAACTTGTTAATAAATATTTTTGTGTACAAATCTCTTTCTATTTTACAAATGTTACTTTACCGCAATTGAAACCATAGTTCTAATCGGGTTTAGATTTTCAAACAATGAGTTATTGATATCTGATCTTACAAGGAGTGCACTAATTATGAGTGTGGCGATGCAAATGTAGTCCCGTACATACAATTTTGGCTATAAAATTGTTCAAATTAACAACACAAAGTTTTTCCACATTTTAATATAGCTACACCTTTGAACAATCCCTGCCAAAACATGAGTAGTATGAATTGGGTTCGATTTCGTTCCACTTTTTCTGATAGGTCGAGAGGGGACCTTTGGCCTCTACTGGGTGGTGTATATTGGCGGGGTGTATCTCTGACGTCATTGGAACATAGTAGTAAAGAAAAGCAGGGTTTTATATATGCAGCTTTTTCAAAATAATCAGTTTTCAATAACTTTTTACACTTTTCTATTGATTTTGATATGAAAAAAGGTGTTTTTTCGAAATTCTGGATTTGGCAGCAAGGCAGTAAAAAAACT
>CABFPE010000105.1:32700-49445 GCA_900660155.1 Hofstenia miamia
TATGCATAACTTAATGAGCCACAATTCGGACTGGGTAATCAACAGACCCCCAGAAGCAACGTGTCGCCCCGTACTAATGAAAGCACTCCCGAATTGTCACCGGTCTTAAGCAATAAGTTTCATCAAGATAATAAATAAATAAAAGTACAACGGTAAAGACGGCAGTTGAGAGTAATAAAATCTATTAAGTGATTGCTACAAGTTCCTCAGGTTTTATACAATTGTTTAATGATTACCTGCCTTTGTTTACAATACTTCAGATATCAACATAGTTTAACATGATCAATTCTATTTCCCTCATAAAATTAAATTTGAGCAATCATCAGCACCATCGAGGGGACATCGAAATTAATAACAACAAACTAAGATCAAAACTAGTTAATAATGTCATGATGACGTAATAATACAAAGTAACATAAAAAAAAATAAAATCAATGGAATCCCTAAGCAACTCTACACGCCCCCCCCCCTATGCTCAAATTAATTTTCAGCTAGTAGTTGAAGGGCTGGCCCAGAAACGATACTTTGTGTGGCCATGATAATCTTGGTAGCAAGTTCACCGTCCCAGGTGGTGACTTCTGCATAGCTGGCCTCTCATGTTATCTGCATCAGTACCTCTCTTTGTGTGACCACCTCATCTTTCAACCTTAGGAATTTGATTGTAGGCATGCGATTGCTAATAGGACAATTCCTCCAAAGATTGTTCAACCATCTGGTAAATGTATCATAGAAACGATTGTAGAGCCAAAGGCCTTTGAGTGCTACCATCAGTGTCATCATAGCATCAGTGTCCAACGTGTGAGCGTCATCAGTGCTGATCTTGGTATTGGGGTAGAAATGTAGGAAGACTTGTTGAAGAGACCCCATGGTGGTTGCATGATCTACAAACAACAAACAGTATTCCTGAACCTGACTTAATGTCATCTTGTCTGGATTTGATTCTCTTCGTGACGTCATAGTACCAAGTCACTGTTTCCACATTATTTATCCATGTTAGATCTCCAGCAGCCTGGAATAGGATGAGAACATGTGGCTGCAATGTGGCTAGTTTGTCTTGGATTGCTTGTAACTGTGTGTGGATAGGTAATCCCCTCAGAAAAATATCAGTGATGGTTAACTTGCCATTGATGAATACATGCTCTGCATTTCCTCTGGCAATGAGCTTTTCTCGAATGGTTTTGTATTTGCCCATTCGACTGGCTTTGATGACTTCCGACTTACTATTAACGAAATTTATCTGATTGGATAACTGAGCAGCTACCCTATTTTTCGGTTTTCACACCTTCCACTTCAGTTGAATCAAGGGTGTTTCTATGGTAGGTGGCGGAATACACAGGAGGTTTGACATGTTGATCTTCTTCTCTAACTTGCTAAACATCAACTGAGAGGCTAATGTGGTGGTTCCTATTGTCACAGGATAATTTATTTGAGCATCTTTAATGGTGTCCCAGAATTTTCCTTGTAATCCCTTCTGTTGTAAACATTTGATCTGTTGGGTAGAGATTCTGATACGTGAAGTAGTGCATTCTACATCCAGAGTAACATGTCACCCTGGGGATTGTAGAATGACTAATTCCTCCTTGGTGAACATTTCTGTAAGACACCACTTCATTAACGAGAGGACATCTTTAACCCGACTATTGACCAGGACTCTCTGCTGTACTGTAAGCTCATCCAGAAATTCACTCAGGTCATGCTTGACCATCAAGATATGTTCAGCTTCTGTGACAGACAATTGCGGCGTTGGTTTGGGAGAGATGACGGTGCCTCCAAATTTTTCTAAATTAACCTTCTTGATTAAATCTTGAATGTGAGGAGACATTTGCACAGCTGAGGATGATAATAGCTCCTCCTCTCACAAAAATTGCTCCAGCATTCTCATCACCTGATCAAAAATGGTGATTGGAAGTTCTCATCACCTGATCAAAAATGGTGATTGGGATGATTTTCCCTTCTTTACTAACGTGCCTAGCTGATTCTATGAACTGCCCATACCCGCACTCAGGATATTTCATTTGCTGTGTATTAAATAAAAGTTCATTCTTTCCATGTACTTCAAACTTGGTGACTTGCTCAAGAAAATCTTTCCACAAACCTTTGTGTGCTGAGGGAGCATTGTCGGATGAAAAAATTGCGAATTTTGTTTCAGCTGTGGCGCCCCACATGTACTTCTTTACAGTGTCTGAGAAAATATTAATGTCTGACGGACAGATCCCAAGTCTATTGCTGGTCAATATGATTGACATTTTGCCAGTGACACTGCTCGCCCCCACAAGTTGGGCATACTATTTTTCGAATTTGTCCATGGCTTGCTTTGTCTTTCCAGGGGAAGAAGAAGGACTGCATTTATAAAGAAGCCAGTTTTTCACCTTCCATGTCAAGGGGCATACTGCTATTTTGTGGATAGTTAATTTCGTCAAAGACGTTCTCTTGTCATGCGACATGGGTATTTGGAGGTGTGGCTCTTTCATTAAATATATTGCTAGTATCCAAATTGCACCTCTGGCATATATATTGGGTAAGTTTTTCTCAGCAAAAAGACGCTCCTTGAAATTTTTTTTATCTTGATTGGTGTAGGAGGCTTTAATGTTGTGCAGGGTTCATTCCACTGATGAATGGTAAATTTGTGATGGACTTGATATATCTAATAGGGGCCAATCAGACTCAGGGTTAAAATCTGCCTTTAGGTCAGACCAAATAGTATGCATTTCGTGAAGTAATTGGTCGCTCTGAGTGAAGGCAAAACTTACTCTCATGTCTGTTATGGTAGATAGCAAGGGAGTGTTGGGATCTGTGATTTCCAGTGTCTGTGACTGGAGCAGAACGTCTACAATTAATTTCTGGTCTACAGCTAAACAATGTGATGGCACTTTTTGACATAGTAGAAGATCAGTGTAAATTAGCCTAGTTATGGGAAGGTGACTCGTAGAATGTGAAGAAGTTGGGGCGTAATCTTCTTTGGAAAGGATTAAAAAATTCTCCATCCTAAAGTGAAGATTTTCTATCATTTCAGGTATAGATGTTTCGTACTCACCACGCACAATCATTATTAGGCGAATGCCTTCAACTTTAGCAATGTGGAAAGCTATTTTGATTTGTTCCATAATGTCCTCTGACTGTATTTCAGATAATCTCATAAAATAAATAACAAGGAGATTTTTGAAATCAACGTTTACACACTCAAAACTATCAATGGTTGGTCCACTATTCAAAAACTGACATAGACTGTATATATTGAAGTCGTCATCAAAAAACATATGCACTGTACTGCGCCAATACAGACGACTTAAAGTTTCCATTATCCTGGAATCGTAGGCTATAATTGTGTTGATTTTTGGGCAGCAGGATGCATCTATGACCAAAGGGATGATGTCAATGGAGCAAGTCATGTTGTGACCATTGTAGGTTCAGTGAAGTTGATTTTTGGTCTCCTCTGAAATGTTATCTCAAATGAAGGCTATGGCTTTCCTGGTTGCGATATAGTAAGGATGTAATGTTTCATCACCAACTTTTGATAGTTTTCGTCTTCTTTCTTCTGTCTTCTGTGACCTTATGGTGGAAGTAGCTGTGGAAGAGTTCGAAGGGGCTATCAAGTCGCTCATGTGGGGGGTATTTACAGGTTGTAAGGTTCTAAAAGGTACTCTCGATTCAAAAGTTTTTAAAGTGGGGGTTGCCAGCTCCTCTTGCGCACGTGGGGAAACCTGTCTCTCCACGTAGGGGCGAGATGTGGAGGGCGTCATGGTAACTGCTGTTGGCTCTCCAAGTTGTGGAGCAACGTGTTGCCCACACGGAATCAGACTCTGCTCAGCACCTTCCTGACGTCCTCTTTTTCTTGTGTGAGCCTCAGCAAGCAGAGAAACGTGTCTCCCACGCCTAGGTGAGGCATGTCGTCCAAGTTGGCTACCTTCCATCCTCCTTCTTACTCAGCAGCAGACAGGTGGAGCTGGTGACTCTCTTTTGCGATGTATTGGTTTCATTTCTAAATGTAGTTATAAGATTTAAATCCCAAATATTGGGATCATAAGTAGTTCTCGCCCTTCTTGGGGGGAGCGTACGTGATTCTAAATTCTCAGTATTAACATTATCACAGTGATATTTGGTGTAAGAAAATTCATCTTCGGAAAAACTAGTTAAATTTTCATATTTTTCATATACATTGACACTGTTGTCTACTAATGTAAATTCATTATTATTGTCTATAATCACATGTTCTATATCTTTTATGGCTCTCTTAAGCCTTTGAAAGTGTACCATTTTACCATTGTTTAAGGTATATGTATTGTGGTCAAGCACTTTTTTGATTGTAAATGGGCCTTGCCAATCGTTTGTGAGCTTCTGTACTTGGCGACTATTGGTTGTAATGCAGGGTAAATAGGCAAAAACTTTATCACCATGCTTATGAGGCTCACCATACAATTTTTTATTAAAAGTTTTCTTTTGCCGGATGCTTGATTGATTGGTGTTATGACAAATTGTTAAGTGAATTTGCTGCATATCTGTGACTAATCTATTTACATAATTTTCAGCACTGATCTCAGCATATTTTGGAAACATCATTGCTAATGAAGTAGCAGCTTCCCTGCCAAACATGGCTTTGAAGGGGCTGATACCAGTTGTTGTATGAACCGACATATTATAAAAATATTTGACACATTCCACAATTTGTCTCCATTGTTTCCCTGCTGCTCAAGACAATGCTACTCAGATCAATTTAATGAGAGTTCGATTCAATCTCTCTACCAAGCGATTTGCCTGGTGGTGGTAGGCTGTTGTTAACTCGTGAACTACTTCCAACTCACTCATTAGAGCGTGTAAAAGGTTGCTTTCAAATTGCAGACCTCTGTCTGAAACTAATTTGTGCATTGGCCCGTATTTGAGAATCCATTCCTTAAGAATTTTTTCAGCTACCACCTCGGCTGTTGTGCTGCTTAAAGGAATTATACAGGCGAACTTGGTGAAGTGGTCCACCATCACAAGTAAGTGCTGAAAGCCTTTGTCATCTTTTGACAGTTGTTCTAAATTGACATGTACTAGCTCATTCGGACTTTCAGCTGATCGCAATTCCACTTCAGCTCATTGTTTAGGAAAATGGTGGATGTTGTTAAGTAAGCATTTCTCACATTTGTCAATAATGTCTGTAACAGCAGTGTGGATCCTGGTGGTCACATATCTAGAGTTAAAAGTTTTCTCGGCTTGGAGAATTCTGAGGTGACCTTGCTTGTGAACTCTGCGCACTAAGTCTCATTTGAAGTATTCAGGAATAGCTAGGTGATTGTTGTATTTGCTTTTAGCATATAGTAAGCCTTTATCAGTCACATGCCAATTATAGTGATGAAAATATCAATTCACTTCCAGGCATGTAGGGAAATAGGGATCCCCCATCCTCTTCATTATCTGATCCAGTATCCAATCATGATGTTGGTAACAAATAATTTCTTCTTCCGAGATCTCCTCTTTCAACACTATGGTTAGAATAGGCTTTCCATTTTGGTCAGCTTTAATTTCAGGTATCAACTGATACTCTGTATGGGGGATAAATGAGAATGGAACTTTTTCCCCATTTGGTTTTTTAAGATCATGTTTGTAGCTTGGGAGAGCAGTCCAATAATCCGCATTCAAGTGTAATTTGCCAGGGCGATGTCTAATGGTGAAGGAGAAATTGTTTAAGTACTTGATCCATCTTGTGACAATGTTTGATTTATCGCCACTGAACTTTTTTAGCCAAGCAAGGGCGCTGTTATCAGTTTGAACAATAAATTTGCGACCAAGTATCAAGTAGCAGAACTTCTTTAAGGACTCAACTAATGCGAGCATTTCACACTTAGTCACGCCATAATTCCTCTCTGATGCTCTAAGTTTTCTGCTGAAGTACTGCACAGGACTTTCGACTCCATTAATGTCCTAGCTGAGGATCCCGCAAATAGCAAAAGCCCTAGCATCACAGTCTATTATGAAGTCCTTCACATAATCAGGGGTATTCAAGGAAGGTATTTTCTTGAGTTCCAATTTTATTCCCTCTAGAGCTTGCTGTTCTTGCCAGGTCCATTTGAAATCAACGGACTTCTTTAACAAATTCGAAATCATTCTTGTTTTATCAGCGAGATCTGGAATGAACATCCCGTAATAATTGAGGAAGCCCATCAAGCGTTGAACATCCTGGCGAGTCCTTGGCATTTCAATCTTATCTAAGAAATCCTTCGCGTTTATTGAAATTTTTCTGGGTTCAATGACGCGACCAAGAAAAATTACCTTTGTCTGAACTAGAGCACATTTTGTTCCATTTACTTTGAGTCAGGCTTTTTGTAACAAATCCAAAGTTTGACCGAGCTTATCTAAGTGTTCTTCAAAGGTGTTGCTTGCGACCAAAATGTCATCAATATACGCTGAAATGCTGGGCTCAAGAAGGTTCACACCATCTTTGAGGATTTTAGTAACATACCTTTGGAAAGTAGCTGACGTGTTGCATAGGCCAAAGGCCATATACTTCCATTCGTATAGCCTGAAAGGGGTGATGAAGGCGGTCTTTGAGATGTCAGAAGGGCGCATCAGTACCTGCCAGTAGGCTTTACATAAGTCTAGACATGAGAAAAATTTATATTTACTAGCATCATAGAGGAGATCTTCTATCCGTGGCAGGGGATACTCGTCTTTAATCGTAATATTGTTTAGCTTACAAAAGTTGATACACAGCCAATACTTCTCGCCTTGTCAAATAAACACGGTGGGAACGGCATAAGGGCTGTTACTTCCTTGTATTATTCTGCTTTCAATTAGGTTGCTCAAGATCTTCTCGTATTCAGGTTTTAAATTTTCTGGTACACAGCGCACTGGCAGCCGGATTGGACAATCATGTTTGAGTTTGATAGCATGCTCCTCACCTAATGCTTGACCAACACTAATGGTGCCATAGTTAAAGACATCGTGCTTGCTATAAAGCAAGGATACCAGAGATTTTCTCTCCTTTTGATTTAAATGCGGATGAGAACTTTCAGTGACTGTTGGTACTTTTACCGGACTTGCGGGAGCTGCCAAATTGTGCATGGCAGTGCATATTGGTAGACAAGTAACTGGGATATTTTTGACTCTCACCAGCACTCCTACTAATTGTAATTGAGACACTCCAATCTTGACCAAGGAAGTTGACCCATTGAGAACAGTGACATGCATCTTCCCTCTTATTACTTTGCACAAATCTGGAGAAAAAGAAACTCCGCGGATATACTTGCCTCTATGCCCTGAGATCCTAATGTCCCCATTAATACTGGCATCTGAAGACACAGCGACTTGAGTCCAATGATTGGGTTCGAGGAGTATGGGTTCATCCAAGTCAAAAACAACTTCCTTCTCAGGGATCATAGTTAGTTGCGTTGCTTCCTGATCTTTAATTGAAATCATATTATTCTTGAAGTCGATGACGCAAGAATTGCGCTCTAAAAAATCATTTCCTAAGATTAGATCATATGGGAGATGATGATTAGAGGTGTCTACTACCAAAAGATCTACTTTGAAAGGCTCTGCATGGATCTTGATGGATGCATCCTTTAATTGCCCCTTCAGTGAGAGAGGGTTCCCAGAGGCATCAATCAGCTTTGTGCTGGAGGAGTACAACAAATCTCGATTTAAGCACAATTCTTTACAGCACTCGTCACTTATTATGGAGGCTGCGGCTCCAGTATCCACTGTGGCATTAAAAATACTACCATTCATCTCGACAGGGATTAAGTTCTTCCTAATTAACTGGGTGATAACTAGCACACTGTGACTTTGTGCATGTTTTACAGGAGGCGGTGCTCCAACTAATTTAAATCTTGAGACGTAGTTGGGTGATCAGGTTCTAGATCAACCAGATTGTCAACACATAAAGTTTTGGTAAGCGGTTCTTCGACAATAAAGCCTTCACCGTCGGCAACAAGCTGTACCTTGGCTTTACACTGGGATTTTAGATGTCCCTTCTCTCCGCATGTGTAGCATCTTACCAATGATAAATTGAACACCTTCTTGACAGGGGCAGGCTTCCTGAACTCGAAATTTTTCATTCCGGACGCACCAGAGAACTTGGTAATATTGTTATTGATGCGTTGCAAATTCTGAAGCATGTAAACCATGCTAATGGCTTTGCAGATAATTTCATGGAGGCTATCCTCAGGATTGCATCGAACTTCCAGCCAGTTTCTTATTGATGAAGGAAAACTTCTGCATATGTAAGAGAATAAATCGTGCTTAGAGTATTCTTTTGAAAGACTGCTCAAATGGAACAGGCGTTCAACCTGGGTGATATAGTTGCAGATATCATCACTGAATTTAAAAAACATGTCACACAATAGTGTCTTATACTGATGTTTGATGTGCAGCACTTGATAATGATCTTCAAAGAAACCCACCAACAACTGGTAGTCAGTTCTGATGCCTTGGTCGAGCATCATGTATTGGTTGTATGCCAATCCACTGAGATATAAGGGGAACTGTGACACAGCAGTCTCTTGTGAGTTTTTATGTTGCTTCATAGTCAATTCAAATAGAAAAAACCATTCGTCGAAAAATTGTGCCACCACATCAATCTGCCCAGTGAATTTGGGTAGAACAGAATGCTTACTAAATAATTGTACCTGTCCATGGGACTCAAGAGGAAGAATTGACTTATCTCGGCTGACATTTAGAACCAGCTTTTTCATTGAACAGGCTGGCCTTGCTTACATGTTGCTCCTTGCATGCGGGGATGACCTCTGTGCTCACTGGGTCAGTAATGACTGAACATAGCCAGTTTGAGGAGTAGCTCCAGTTGTTAAAGTGGATACTTGAGTAAGAGCAGCCTGAGCAAAGGTAGGTTGACTGTGTGAGGGAGGAGTAGAAGAAGGCACAGAAGAGGACACTCCACACAGAGAAACAGCTGGAGGAGGCTGGCTTACACCAATGAGCTGAACCACTCTGCTGATAATTCTCTTGGCCAATTCATCTAAGGCGTCATTCAACACAGCATGGGTAACATATTCATCACAATCTCAGTTAGGTGACGTCTCTTCTGGACAATTGGAATTGTTAATAGAACTCTTTAACTCGTGGATTTGTAATTGGAGAGTGAAGGTTGATTCCAACATCTGCCTCTCCATCCGTTGATATGCTACGTGTTGGGTGTTAATTTCAGCTTGTAAAGATTCAACCTGGCATTCACTCTCCATCCTTAGAGCCACCTGTTGTGACAATTCATCCCTCAAATGCTTGATGCCACCTGTTGTGACAATTCATCCCTCAAATGCTTGATTTCAGTGATGTGCACATTGAAGTGAGGCGTAGACTGCTGTTCATGACCACTGGCATAACTGCGAGGATCGCATTGGAATTGGTGGAGCATTCTGAGTGTTTAACACACGTCGCGCATTTCTATGGAATGATGGACTCACACTCATTGCATTGGCATTGCTGTATGGAATAGTGGCTGCATTGTGATTATCATCCATCCTTTGGGTAGTAGGAGAAGAAGGTGGAGAAAAATTAAGTAATGATCCAACAGTACAAGGGGTAACATCCTGGTTACCAGCGCTTGCACAGGGGACGCTCCAAATGGGAGAAGTCCCAAAAGTAGGGGAATAAATTACAGTATGACTAGAACTAGAATCCAGTAGACTTTAGAAAACAAAACAACAATTTCTAGAACTGGCAATGGGAGTACTCCCACACACACAGGAATAAAAAGTACTTACAAGGGGTAACAGTGATTAACAGACCAAAAAGGGAAGAAATGAACATGGCTGTACTTGGTAATAAATCCAATGTAAAGAAGCACTAGAAAAAAGTAAAACAAACAAGAAATTTAACAGTTGACATCATCCAAATAAGAAACACAAAAGCTTTGTCGCCATCCTTCAAGGTGAGGAAGTTAATGAATGCATTGATAGGTAACTTTCTCTGAAGTCTCACCACGCTCAGGGGAAACAACTATCCCAGGTGATACGCACCAAAACAAAGACCCAACTTACAACCAAGCCATTGAAAGAAAAACAACAAGATTAGACAGTTATCACGTCAGCGTCCTGTCATGGTCGCCATGTAGAATCATTGGCTGGTAGGGAAACTTAACTAGAAACTTAATTGACTCCACAAAAGGTTTAACTAGCGTTTACAGAACAGCCACGATTCTGGAAAAAGGATTAACATAGAATATAACATATAGATGTAACATTGGTAATTCATCCAAGTAACGAAACTACTTTAGGTAAGAACCATGATGACCAATTCTTATGCCTTCCAGCTGAAGCAGAACATCCAGAAGTAAAGTGCTTAACCTATTGACTGGTGCTACCCTATTTGTCTCACTTTTAATTTCTATCTCAATTCAGAAAACACAAACTCTCATTTTCATTGTTATCTCTCAGCTCACTATTAAATAATCTGTAATTGCCAGATATTCATGCTAGCCCACAGCATGGTATCATCACAGTGTTAGGTTTTATAAGTGCATGTATGTGTTGAATTACGAAAGAGAGATTTATTATTTCCTTATATGTAGCCATATGCATAACTTAATGAGTCCACAATTCGGACTGGGTAATCAACAGACCCCCAGAAGCAACGTGTGGCCCATGCTAATGAAAGCACTCCAGAATTGTTGCTGATCTTAAGCAATAAGTTTCATCAAGATAATAAATAAATAAAAAGTACAATGGTAAAGATGGCAGTTGAGAGTAGATAAAATCTATTAAGCTATTGCTACAGTTTCCTCAGGTTTTATACAATTGTTTAATCATTACCTGCCTTTGTTTACAATACTTCAGATGTCAATGTAGTTTAACATGATCAAATTCTATTTCCCTCGTAAAATTAAATTTGAGCAATAATCAGCACCATCAAGGGGACAGCAAATTAATAACAACAAACTAATATTGAAACTAGCTAATAACGTCATGATGACGTAATAATACAAAGTAATGTTATAAGAAATAAAATCAACAGAATCCCCAAGTGACTCTACACATGTTGATATTCTGGTAGGGTACTCATGTCCCTCTTCATTAATATAAATTTGCTCTTAACGTTTTTATGAGTTGAAAAACAGCCTTTTTCAAACCAAGGTTACTCAATGTATTTTCTAGGTTCTTATCAAAGTGTTCAAAAGTCAAAGTGTTCAAAATGCAATAACTTCAATTATTTTTTTAAATATAATCATTTACACAAGATAAAATAACATCAACTTTTAATTCATAATGTAGAACCAGGGGCTGGTCAGGTAATTTAACTAGAAGACTAATTGACTCTGCAGAAGGTTTAAGTAGTGTTCATACAACAACAGCCCTGATTCCACAAATTCAAATAGCAAAGAACTTATAGATCTAACATTGGTAATTCATCCAAGTAAGTAGTTACTTTAGGTAAAATCCAAGATGACCAATTCATATGGCTTCCATCCAAAGCAATGTCTCCAGAATGAAGTAAAGTGCTTAGCCTGAGTGAATCATGCTACCCTATTTGTCTCACTTTTAATTTCTATCTCACATTGAAAAATAAAGCATCTCATTTTCATTGTTCTCTCATCTCACTATTTAATAGTCTGTAATTACCAGACATTCACTCTAGCCAACAGCATAGTATCATCACAGTGTTATATGTTATAAGTGCATGTATGTGTTGAACTTTGAACAAGAGGTTTATTATTATCCTATACCTAACCATATGCATAACCTAAATGGTCCACAATTTGGGCTGAATAGTCTAAAAGACCTCCAGGAGCTACATGTCACCCTGTACTTGAGAAGGCACTCCTAAATTGTTGCTGAACTTAAGCAATTATTATCATATCAAAAAATAACAAAAATAAATATGAAGGCAAAACAGTAGTTGAAGCTAGATAAAATCTATTGACCTTTGTCTACACATTCTCTCAGTTTTATTCAAAAATGAGTTCATTACCTGCCTTTGTTTACACTTGAATTGTTAATGTAGTTTAATCATGCTAGACAATTCATTTCCCTCTTAAATTTAATTTGAGCAATACAAATCAGCACCATCAAGGGGACAACAAACTAGTGATAGCAAACTAAGATCGAAATGATCAATGTGACGTCACACTGATGTAAATACAAAAGATATAAAATAAATGCTTGATAAAATTTTGCAAAATTCCCTGAGTGATTCTACAATATTTTCAATTCATACTCTAAATATCTTAGCAAATTCATTGAGATTGTCAAATGTATGCATTATTAACAAAAAAAACTCAGTACTACTATACTTTCGCATTTGCAATTAAAATAAGTTATTCATATAAGATAAAGTCACACAGAGCACCTACTTGATTTTAATAAATTGTTATTTGCCTTAATTTAGTTTGTGAAGTCACTATGATGTTTTGATTTTTCACTTTGAATGCAGTAATTTGAACTTATAATTATTTGTCCCCTTGATTTAGATTAATGTGTGATTGCTTTATAATTTTGAGAGGGAACTTGAGCTGCATGTTTTGTAAATACTGAACAGGTAATAATTCACAAATTGTGAATGCACAATAGATTTAGCCTAATATATATAATAATTGCTTAAGTTCCAGGGACAATTTGGGAGTTACTCCAGTTCACATTCCTACATTTGGATCTCAGCATATTGCAGCTCTCTTGTCACCTGCATCAGCACCTCTCACTGAGTAACCACTTTGTCTTTTAGCTGGAGGAACTTGATCATTGGCATCCTTGCACTGATGGGGCAATTTCATCTCAGGTTGTTTAAATGCTGGATGAAGGTATTGTAGAATTTTTCATAAAGCTTGAGCCCCTTGAGGGCGATCATTAATGTCATCATAGCATTGGTGTCAGATGTATGGGAGTTGTTGGCACTAATCTCCATGTCCAGGTAGAAATGCACAAACACTTCTCTCAATGAGCCCATCATGGTAGCATGGTCAACAAATAATGAGCAAAAATCTTGTACCTGGTTGAGAGTCATCTGATCTGGATCTGACACATTGGCTCTGATCATTGTTATAATTTCAATTCATTTGGTGACATTGTAATACCTGGTTATATTTCCACATTATTAATCCATATGAGGGCACCCACTGCTTGAAAGAGGATCAGAACTTGGGGTTGCAAGGCCATGATCTCTTTGTGTATCTTCTTCAGCTGTATGTGCACCAGCATACCATGGTTAAAGATGTCCTTGATGTTCAGTTTCCCATCAATAAATATGGGTTCAGGGTTCTCTCCAGCTACCAGTTTCTCTTGCAGTGAGTTATACTCCTCCATTTTGCTTAACCAAATGGCTTCCTGCTTGCTATTGACAAAATTAAGCTTGTTGGGCAAATGAGCAGCCACCTTCTTTTTGGTTTTTCTGACCTTCCACTTAGGTTGGATGAGAGGTGTTTGATGGTGGGTGGTGGTATACACAAGAAGTTTGACGTTCATATGTTCTTCTCAAACTCATGACACCCTACAGCTGCTTTCAGATGAGCAGTTCTGATCTTGACAGGGTACTTTATCCTCACTTCTCTCAGTGTGTCCCAGAACTTGCTCCTCATGCCTTTTGGACATAGGCTCTCCACCTGCTTACTTGATATGTGTACGTGAGCAGTGGTGCATTCCACATCCAGGGCTACTTGTCACCCTGGGGACTGCAGAATGACCAGCTCCTCCTTTGTAAACATCTTGGTAAGGCGCCACTTCATGATTGACAATACATCTTTATCATGGCAATTGACTAAAATCCTTTTCTGGATTGTGAGATCTTCTATGAATTCACTAGGGTGGTGATCAATCATGAGTATTTGCTCATCTTTGGTAATAGACCACTGGGGTGTCAGTTTGGGGGAGAGCACCTGGCCACCAAATTTTTCCATGTTCACTCTCTCAATGAGATCACATACTTCTGGTGAGAGTTGCACTGCTGAAGATGCTAGCAGCTCTTCTTCTTTGTAGAGTTGCTTGGGCATCCACATCCCCTGATCAAATATAGTGATGGGAATGATCCTTCCCTCCTTGTTGACTTGTCAAATGGACTCAGTGAATTGTCCATATCAACATTCCAGGTACTTTATCTGGTGTGATCTAAAGAAGGATTCGGTTTTAACAAGGAGGTAGTGCCTCTGTATCCTTTCTTAGAATTGGTGGGCTGACCTGGATATTCGTTCTATGAATCATCACATGCTCATAGGGGCGTTATCTGAATGGAACACAGCAAGCTTTGTTTCAGCTGTAGCTCCCCACATGTACTTTTTCCCTACGTCAGAGAAAATATTAATGTCCAACAGACAGATGCCTAGACAGTTGCTGATCAGGATGATGGACATCTTCCCAGTTACACTGGTCGCCCCTACCAGTCAAGCATAATATTTTTCGAATTTGTCCATTGGGTGCTTCATCTTTCCTGGTGAGGAGGGAGGATTACATTTGTATAGTAGCCAATTCTTTACTTTCCAAGATAGTGGACAGACTGCTATTTTGTAAGTAGTCTGTTTTGCTAAGGCTGAGCACTTTTCATGTGTCATGGGAATTTGTAATTGAGGCTCTTTGGTGAGGTAGATAGCAAGTATCCAAATGGTGTGATGGGCATAGATGTCTGGTAAGTTTTTCTCTGCAAATAATCATTCCTTGAAGTTTTTTCAATCCTTTGTGTCATAGGAGACTTTGATCTTTCTACACACTCTTTTGATGGAGGAGTGATAGTGGTATGATGGGCTTACAATATCTATTCAGGGCCATTCAGATTCAGGGTTGAGATCAGCTTTGATGTCAGACCATATGTCCTGAATTTCATTGAGGGTCTGTTCACTCTGTGTGAAGGCAAAGCTGACACATATATCTGTGATGGTATATAGGGACAGAGTGTGCAGATCTGTGACTTCTAACATTTGTGATTGTAATATGGCATTGATAATGAGTTTCTGGTCAATGGCTAGCCAATGTGAAGGCACTTGTTGGCACAGAAATAGATCAGTGTATAATATTTTTGTGATAGATAAGTGGTTCATGACATAGTACAAGAGGGGAGGTAGTTGTCTTTGGAGAAGATTGTGAAATTTTCCATTCAGAAGTGTAAATTTTCAATGGCTTCAGGCACATTCTCTTTGTACTCCTCTCTAAGTATCATCATGAGGCAGATTTCTTCTACTCTGGCTATTCTGTAAGCTATTTCAATTTGTTCCATAATAGAGTAGGTGTGGACTTCATGTATTCACAAGAAGTATATCACTAGGAGGCTGCTGAAGTCAATGTTAATGCACTCAAAGCTGTTTATTGTCCTGCTGCTGTTCAAGAATTGGCAAAGATTGTAGATACTGAAATCCTCATCAAAGGATATGTGCATGGTGCTACGCCAATAGAGGCAGCTGACTCCCTTCAACATTTTCAAGTCATGGCATATTATTGTGTTGACTTTGGGACACTGATCTGCATCTACTACAAAAGGGATTATATATATTGAGCAGTTCATTTCTCAGCCATTATAGGTTCTGCAGAGTTGAGTTTTGGTCTCTTCAGAGATATTGTCACATATGGTAGCAGTAGCATTTCCAGGTAGCTATGTAGAATGGATGCAAAGTTTCTTTGCCAACCTTTGACATCTTCTTTCTTCTGTCTTCAGTCTTCTGTTATTGTGACATAATCCATCAAACTATCATGATTGGTCAAGATGAGAGAAAAAGATGAAGGAAACAAAGACTAAAATTATTATTGATTATAATGATTAAAATGTAAATCATGATAGGATTGATTATTTTCACTTTGTAAATGTTTTGTGCAATTATATCTAAAATTATACTCGACAGTATTTGACAAAACAAAAGATGGTCAAACAGCATAGTCAAATTAACACTGACGTTGCGTAATCTAGCAGAAATATTAAGCGAGGGAAAAACTGTAAACAAGAAAGATTAACAGGTACTAGTCGAGTATTTAGTTGTTTATTACCAAGTGCTATAAATATATTGAACAGGATGTAATCAATGATGAGCAAATCTACTTTGGATTCATTTTCTTTTGTCAGGTTATTTTATATATTCTGATGGAAAGCTAAACGTCTACGAGCTAGGGTAATTGTATGGTGGTTCCCACATCCGGTTAAAGGTATGCTGGAGCAGCCTCCTAATAGCTATTCCACAGCAGGGAGGGCGACAGCTGTAGTTACCTGGTGTGCTCTTAGGTTACGGATAGGTATAGGAGTTTTTTACCGTTATAGCTTTCCTAATTGTCTTTGCTTGTCCAAAAGTGTTATCGCAGCCTGTAGGTTTTACATGTCAATTATTTTACCAATGAACTCAAGTTATTTATTACATTCATTATATTACATGCCAATTGATGGCTTAACAGTGTTTACATTTAAACGGTTGTTATGATGGTATTTTGATATTCTATTACACATAGTTTATTTAATAGTCATTACATGTTGCTCAACGTTTTATACAGTAGACCTTCGACCGACTTATAGTTATCGTTTCTCGCTGACGGCATTGATTGTTTACATGTATCAAGGGCTATTAGATATATATTTATATGTAGGGGTATTACATGTAGGGCCTTATAATAAGCTATTTCAGCGGCAAGGTTGCACAGCTTCATTTATCACATTAGTTCGTAATAACAAAAACAATCAATGCACTAAATTCTTAAGTAGTTGCCACTCCCATTACACTGAGTTCACTATTCACATAACCATTCCATTGTTGTTCTCTATCTCACATTGGCAGTTCCATTGGTAAGATGCGGCTGGAGGATGTGTTCCTGGAAATGCACGTCTACACTTGAGTGTCAATCCTGTCTTCCAAGCTC
>CABFPE010000105.1:50445-104876 GCA_900660155.1 Hofstenia miamia
GACTTATTGGAGGATGAAGACGAGTTGGAACAAGAAGAAGGAATAAAAGAAGATACTTTAAATTAGAGGGAGCGCCGCCTCCAGTAAAACGTGCACCCGTGTTGATTGTAACGGACCTGATTAAGACTAATACAATCACGGTTGTAATAAATGGAGTGATGGTTAAAGCAACTATAGATACGGGAGCGGTTATATCCATTATTACCGATGAATGTGCGGCAAAGATAGGAATTGATAATAAAAGGTTGGAAAATGAAAAGAGCAGATTACTCAATGCCTCAGGAGATTACATTGATACAAAAGGAAAAATATTGGAAGTACTGATGACGGCACTACCTGAATATAAAGAGATTTGGACAGCATTGCCGGAATACCAGAGAGATATAGAAAAAGTGGATGGTGAAAAGAAACAGTTTCAGTTCATGTCACATAATGAATACGCCAAACTACCTGAAATCAATATGGATAAAAAAGGGAATGTGATAATGCCGATAATAATTAAGGAAGAAACAAAAAAGAGATATGATACTTAAAGATATAAGAGACAAAATGAACAATGATGACTGGCCACTGGGAAGAGAAGCTAAGAGTTATTTTCAGCAATATAAGTGGAAATTAAATAGAAATGGACTTTTGTATATAGAAGGAAAGACGCTAAGAATAGCGATCCCTGAATATTACAAAAGGGAATTAGTTCGGAAGATACACGAAAATGGACATTTGGGTATAATACAAACGGAAAACACCTTTAACGCTCGATTTATAACTACAAGCATTCGAAGGACAGTGGAAGATGTTATTAACAAATGTAATACATGTCTGATAAATAATAAGAGTCATTTCCTGGTACAAATTGCTCTGCTTGAGAAAATTATAGCAACAGCACCCAACAAGATTGTTCATGTGGACTTGGAAAAATTGTCTCAAGATGATGAGGGTTACCAGTACATATTGGTATTAGTTGATAACTTTACAAAATACGCTCGAATGATACCGTTAGACTCGACAACTGTGAAAGTAGTAGCGGATAAAATCATGAAGGAATGGATCTGAAAATTCGGACCAATGGAAATAATAATATCAGATAGGGGCGTTCAATTTGAGAGTAAACTGTTCGAAGAAATGACTAAACTGATGGAGATACTAACAGAGAAGACAACCGCATATCATCCACAAGCGAATGGGGCAGTGGAAAGATTGAATAGAACGATGATAAAATTGATAAGAGTATTAACTTCAAGAGTTGGAGGAAGAGATTGGAGAGAAATATTGGAAATAGTCGAATACTTTTATAATACATCGGTACATTCGACAACAGGGATGACGCCATATAAGGCTATGTATGGTAGAGAGGCGGCAACGCCGATATCAATGCAATATCACACATATTCCGAAAAGCCAGATAATGAATGTATAAGAAAATTAAAAGATCAGATAACTGGAATCCACAAAGCCATGTGCCATAATACAAGGAAATCGGCAATAAGACAAGAAAGAAACTTTAATAAAAAGATATATGGTGAACCACACAGGGTAGGGGACAAGGTTTACGTGTACACTTTAATGAGAACACAAGACGTGAATCAAGTGAGAAAACTTAAAACACAGTGGTCAGGGCCGTTCACAGTTACACAAGTACTACCCAATAATAATTATAAATTGCATGACGGACGAATACTACATTTTCAAAATTTAAAACGTGCAACAGTAAATATAGAACAAGTAACTCTTGATAAAAATGCGGAGTTTAAAATTGTACAGGTTGACGATGGTACATATGCTGAGATGGACGATTTGGATAGTGTGCATGAAGAAGAATTTCAAGATGATTACAGACCCGAGAAGGGGGAGCCCAAAGTCGAAAGAAGAGTAATGCCCCAGAGGGCAGTGAAAAATAAATTGAAATATTACCCAGAAATATGGGATATTAATTAAGTAACTGAATTTAGGAAACATGAAACGAACGGAACGATCACCGATGAAATCGAGGAGGGTGAGAAGAAGGAGAACCCCGCAGACTGATCGTCAGATAAAGGACGTGAGGACAGTGGAAATATCAATGAGCTCAACTAACAAAATTAGATCTCCGCAATCTGATTGCCAAATAAAGGGCATGACGAGGGAGAATTCACCTAGCAATAAACGACGAAGAGTGAGAAGAAGAGCTCCGCAGTCCGATTACCAATTAAAGGGTATGACGACGGAGCAGATGACACCCAGCAATAAGAGACGAAGAATACGGAGGAGGTCTCCTCAATCTGATTACCGAATAAAGGGTATGAGGATGGAGACAATACAAGAAAAGTCACCCTCTACCAAATGTCAATTAATGGGCAGGCGGGCAAATGAGGGCCATCTACAAGATACTGATCGCCAATTAAAGGGCGTGAGGTTGGAAACACCGAATTATGCACACTCCCCTTCAACATCCAGTAGTACTCTATGCCAATTAAAGGGCAAAGAGGAAATAGCATCTACAAGTACTCAAAGCCAATTAAAGGGCGGCAAGGAAAGTTGGGATATACAACCTATAAGTGATGACTCAGATATGGATACTTGGCAAATACCGTCAACGAGCTCAATCCCCACGACAACAAGCTCAGGAATATTTTCATACAGGCAAACGTCAACAACAACAAAATCGTCGCGATCAGAAGAGAGAGAGAGCCGCATGACCAAAA
Organism: Hofstenia miamia; assembly: GCA_900660155.1. NCBI lineage: Eukaryota > Metazoa > Xenacoelomorpha > Acoela > Hofsteniidae > Hofstenia > Hofstenia miamia. The sequence goes on from CABFPE010000105.1 coordinate 53,127, forward strand.
TAGGAAGAGATCGAATACATCCCTATTTTATAGCAAATAGAAAGATGAGATACAATGCATATGATAATCTGTCGCCAGAAACGAAAAGGTTGATAAGAAATAGCACTTCCACCAAAGAAAACGAGAGTTACGCAATTCCAATAGTCATCGATAAGAAGAATCGTCCAACTTGTAATACGATAATAGCTTACACAGGGGACATGAAAGAACAATTTAACAGACCATACTTCAAAAGCACTGTCCACATTACATTCGATGAACAGTTCACGATGAAGGACGTACAAAAGCTAACCAAAAACAAAGAGAAGATCATAACTGAATGTGAACAAGTAAACCTTGATAAGAAGCATCTCACGATAGTCTATTTTGTGAAAGATACTGAAATAGCGTCGAAAAGGCTGCAAACTAACATAGAGGACACTCTCAAGATAGCTAAAAAACACAAGAAGAGGGTGATAATAGTCGTAACACAGAAATCAGAAGATTTGCCGAAATGTATAAAAGAAATGGAGATTAAGTTAGATAATTTGTTTACGTTGGATAGCGGTACAATGAAAATATCGGAACTGATAAAAGTGGACTTACAAATTAACGAAATAGCACCGGCAGAGAGAATTATGGTAGAACCTAAAATTGCAATAGACATGTACTACCAAACACGCACTATGGAATTGCTGGGAACAACAGAGAAAATTTGGAAGAAATTGGAAATGTATTCTTGAAGTGCAGTATGAATCAAACACCTGAGCATTTGGAAAAAATAGCGACAGTATGGTCAGAAATTAAAGCAGAAAAGCCTACGCATGAAGAGTGGCCGAGGATAGATATAAGATCGCCAACCAAGAAGTATCATAAAAGCACGGAAGCCATATTATACGAAATTAGGAGAGCTTACGAAATGGAGGCCAAAAGAAACTTTAAAACTCAAATGTTTGAAGAAATCAATGCGCCAGAGATCAGAGCAAGAACAGCTATTTGGGTACTAGCAATTGCATTAACATACAAAGATAAGCTGGTACTGCCTATGATGAGAAAGGAGACGCGACTGAACATGGACCAAAAAATTTGAAATCTCCATGGCACCGATCCCTACGAACATTAAGCAATGGCTACTACAAAATGTAGAAATATTACCGCTGTCCCCCACGAAAAAAGTGCACCAGAGGTTTGAAAAACATTTCACAAGATTGTTGGTACAACAACACACACTGGGAAGAGACCGAGTATAATAGAGCTAGCAAACAAAACGGGTATCTGTCCAAGTGAGATCAAAATTATAACATGAAACACAGAGAAGTATGTGGGGGGCGACACTTCAAACACAACTTAGAGCGCACTAATATCACAACCATGGCACAACACGCAAAATTTGATCAGAAGAGAGCATGGAGAAATTTTAAAAAATATAAAAGTGGTGGAAGAAAAGAATATTCAAGAGGTAATCACAAAAGATATAAGAAAATATCAAAAAAAATATCCTCAGTGTGCATACACCAAAATTATTAAATTTTCAGAAACCATGCGCAAAGAAGGAAAAAATTGCCCTATAGATATTATTGAGATGGTAAGCAAAAGAAAAGAAGAAATTCTTCTAGAAGAGAAGCTCTTACAATCAACCGACATAGCATTAACACCAAACACACAAAGAGTAATTGATAAAGTCAATCTAGAGAAATGGGGTGAACAAGAACCTAGTGAGCTATCATGGGTTGATACAGATGATGAAAGACTACTAGTAGAAATTACGGTGCGACGAGAACGGAAGAATAATATAGTACAAAGAATCTTTGGTGAAGTGTATGAAAGAGAGACCAAATCATTAATTAAAGTGCTGTGTACCAAAGCGTTCACTAGGCAGGAGATCGAAGAATTACTAGAACCACAAAAACAAATTGCAGTGGATATAGAATGTATCACTTAGAAAATAGTAATAAAGCCTGAAATTGCACAGAATTTGATGAAAAAGGGTCTAAGGGATACTTTCTGGGAGAACATCAAAAAGTCTAAAAACAATTATCCTGCAACATTTGGCATGGCCACAACCGCTGATATGCAGCGCACATATAAAGCTATTGAGGAAAAAACTATGACAAATATATTAAAATGTACGCCACCACACACAATCTTTATACATATGGTGCTACCAACTTGGCGACTAAAAGAAAAGAAAGATCAAAGAGATGTGGCATGAAGAAAAAACACATATCTCAACAGGACACAAGCAGCAGAAAGAATTGTAAAAGATGAACTACAAAAAGTGTAAAGAGATATTATTGAAAAATGATAATAAAGAAAGAGTTTTTATAGAAGGACACGTAACACCCTATGAGCTCTATAAAGAAGGAGAACACATATGCAAACACATAAAAAGAATGTGTGTACAGAAATAAAAAAAAGATCTACACAAACCGTAATATTATTCTCAGGGATTAACGACATTGTGTGGGGAGAACTTTGGAGCTCACAATATCGATACTACGATGTAATGAGAAGAGTCGAACTTATCACCATGGTAAGATTAGGAAAGAATGAACCAGAGAATATTACTGAAGAAGAAGTCTTAGAGAATATTAGTGCGTTCTATGATGAGGCGTCAATATCTAAATCATTGAGATCAACTTACGAATTTTTCTACCCAAACACTACGATCCACCCAGATTTGGCGCATACCAGTAGAATAGACGCAATTATGACGTTGATGATAGCAATAAAGGGTAAAACTCTACAGAAAACATTACGATATATTTAACGAGAAATTAAATGAACTACGTAGTATGTGCACAATAGCAAAATCTCTAAAGAACCCATCATTCTTGAGACACAAGAAGATGTTAACAACAGAGAAAGACGTTGTGCTAAAAATCACAAAAGATGAGGAGTATGAAAACGTTACGTGGGAAATGAAAGAAGCCAGTGAGATAATCAAAAAGGCGGCCGAGATGGTACATGGAGAAAGAGTGGTCATCCTTAATTAGCTACGCTGGAGGGGGAGTGTGACATAATCCATCAAACTATCATGATCGGTCAAGATGAGAGAAAAAAGATGAAGGAAACAAAGACTAAAATTATTATTGATTATAATGATTAAATTGTAAATCATGATAGGATTGATTATTTTCACTTTGTAAATGTTTTGTGCAATTATATCTAAAATTATACTCGACAGTATTTGACAAAACAAAAGATGGTCAAACAGCATAGTCAAATTAACGCTGATGTTGCGTAAATTAGCGGAAATATTAAGCGAGGGAAAAACCGTAAACAAGAAAGATTAACAGGTACTAGTCGAGTATTTAGTTGTTTATTACCAAGTGCTATAAATATATTGAACAGGATGTAATCAATGATGAGCAAATCTACCTTGGATTCATTTTCTTTTGTCAGGTTATTTTATATATTCTGATGGAAAGCTAAATGTCTACGAGCTAAGGTAATTGTATGGTGGTTCCCACATCCGGTTAAAGGTATGCTGGAGCAGCCTCCTAATAGCTATTCCACAGCGGGGAGGGCGACAGCTGTAGTTACCTGGTGTGCTCTTAGGTTACAGATAGGTATAGGAGTTTTTTACCCTTATAGCTTTCCTAATTGTCTTTGCTTGTCCAAAAGTGTTATCGCAGCCTGTAGGTTTTACATGTCAATTATTTTACCAATGAACTCATGTTATTTATTACATTCATTATATTACATGCTGATTGATGGCTTAACAGTGTTTACCTTTAAACAGTTGATACGATGGTTTTCTGATATTCTATTACACATAGTTTATTTGATCGTCATTACATGTTGCTCAATGTTTCATACAGTAAACCTTTGACCAACTTATAGTTATCATTTCTCGCTGACGGCATTGATTGTTTACATGTATCAAGGGCTATTAGATATATATTTATATGTAGGGGTATTACATGTAGGGCCTTATAATAAGCTATTTCAGCAGCAAGGTTGCACATCTTCATTTATTACATTAGTTCATAATAACAAAAACAATCAGTGCACTAAATTCTTAAGTAGTTGACAATCCCATTACACTGAGTTTGCTATTCACATTACCATTCTGTTATTATTCTCTATCTCACATTGGCAGTTCCATTGGTAAGATGCGGCTGGCGGATGTGTTCCTGGAAATGCACGTTTACTCTTGAGTGTCGATCCTGTCTTCCAAACTCTCTACTTTACCTAAATAAGTTGAGTTAATTAAGTAGCTACAAAGGCTCTAGCATATTAAATTAGTTTAATAAACCACACACTTATTATAAAAGAGAGAAAACGGAAAAGTGTCAACTCTGATTAGTGAATAATCTAAGAAAAGTAATAGCTTTCTCTGAATAACACCCTCACGATGAGTTGACATGATTCTACATTATCTGATGATGGAAGTTCTGGCTGATGAGGTCGAGGGGGCTATTGAGTAACTTCATTGGGGGTGTTTACAATTTGTAATTCACTGAAAGGTAATCAGGGTTTACAGTTTTTTGTTAGGTGTGTGGCCAGCTCATCTCATGCATGTGGGATATGTTTCTCTCCACATAGGTGCAAGATATTGAGGGCGTCATCATGGTGGCTCTCTCCTCTCTGAATTGTGGAGCTACATTTCACTTGCACAGGATCTGATTCTCCTCAGCACCATTGTTGCATTATCACTTTCTATCACATGCCTCAACAAGCAGAGATATGTGTCTCCCTCACCTAGAAGAGGCTTCTCAATCATTTCAGCTACTTTCCATCCTCCTTCTCACTCAATGGTGGGATGGTGGAGCTGGTGACTCTCACTTTCTGGTGTTTGGATACATTCCTTAATTGAGTTATGAGGCTTAAATCCCAAATGTTGGGATTGTAAGTTTGATTAGCTCTTGCCCTTCTCTGGGGGAGCTTATGTAACTCTGAGTTTTCAGAATTAATATTATCATAATTATACTCAGTGTCAGAAAATTCATTCTCAGAAAAACTAGTTAGGTTTTCATATTTTTCATATGTATCAACACCATTATCAACTAATGTAAATTTGCAATTGTCGTCTATTATGACATTTTCTATATCCTTAATTGGTCTTTTGAGTCACTGAAAGTGTACTGTTTTACCATTGTTTAACATGTAGGTGTTGTGATCAAGCACTTTNAAAAGTGTCAACTCTGATTAGTGAATAATCTAAGAAAAGTAATAGCTTTCTCTGAATAACACCCTCACGATGAGTTGACATGATTCTACATTATCTGATGATGGAAGTTCTGGCTGATGAGGTCGAGGGGGCTATTGAGTAACTTCATTGGGGGTGTTTACAATTTGTAATTCACTGAAAGGTAATCAGGGTTTACAGTTTTTTGTTAGGTGTGTGGCCAGCTCATCTCATGCATGTGGGATATGTTTCTCTCCACATAGGTGCAAGATATTGAGGGCGTCATCATGGTGGCTCTCTCCTCTCTGAATTGTGGAGCTACATTTCACTTGCACAGGATCTGATTCTCCTCAGCACCATTGTTGCATTATCACTTTCTATCACATGCCTCAACAAGCAGAGATATGTGTCTCCCTCACCTAGAAGAGGCTTCTCAATCATTTCAGCTACTTTCCATCCTCCTTCTCACTCAATGGTGGGATGGTGGAGCTGGTGACTCTCACTTTCTGGTGTTTGGATACATTCCTAAATTGAGTTATGAGGCTTAAATCCCAAATGTTGGGATTGTAAGTTTGATTAGCTCTTGCCCTTCTCTGGGGGAGCTTATGTAACTCTGAGTTTTCAGAATTAATATTATCATAATTATACTCAGTGTCAGAAAATTCATTCTCAGAAAAACTAGTTAGGTTTTCATATTTTTCATATGTATCAACACCATTATCAACTAATGTAAATTTGCAATTGTCGTCTATTATGACATTTTCTATATCCTTAATTGGTCTTTTGAGTCACTGAAAGTGTACTGTTTTACCATTGTTTAACATGTAAGTGTTGTGATCAAGCACTTTCTCTACAGTGAATGGGCCTTGCCAATCATTAGCAAGTTTGTGGACTTGACTGCTATCTGTGGTTACACAGGGGAGATACATGAAAACTTGATCACCATGTTTGTGCGGTTCTCCATATATTTTCTTGTTGAATGTTTTCTTCTGCTGTATACTGGATTGATTTGTGTTGTGGCAGATGGTTAGGTGGATTTGTTGCATGTCTTGCATTAACCAATTAACATAGAGTTCTGCACTTTGATCTACGTAATTTGGGAACATCATATTTAAAGATGTTGTTGCCTCATGGCCAAACATTGCTTTGAAGGGGCTTACCCCTGTAGTTGCATGAACCAATGTATTATAAAAGTATTCTGCACATTCAGTGACACATCTTCATTCCTTTCCTGCAGCCTGGGATAGTGCAACTCTAACTAATTTTATGACAGTTTGATTCAATCATTCTACTAGTCTGTTTGGTTGGTGGTGGTAAGCAGTAGTCAATTCATGGATAATCTCTAGTTCTTTCATTAGGGGGTGGAGGAGGTTGCTTTCAAACTGAGGGCCACAATTGGAGACTAGTTTCCTCACGGGTCCATATTTCAATGCCCATTCTTTTACAATTTTTTCTGCTACTTTTTCCACCATTGTACTGTTTAGGGGGATCATGTGGGCATATTTTGTGAAGTGGTAAACCATAATGAGGAGGTATTGAAAACTGTCGTCATCTTGTGATAGCTGTTCAAGGTCAACATGTACAAGTTTGTTAGGGCTTTCTGCTGCTCAAGACTTGAGTTTGGCTCTCTGCTGGGGGAAGTGGCTGGTGTTATGCAGGAGGCATTTTTCACACTTATCAATGATGTCTGTGACAGTGGCTCTTATGCTGATAGTTATGTATATGGAGTTAAAAGTTTTCTCAGTTTGGAGTATACCTAGATGCCCCCTTTCATGTACTCAGCAGACTAGATCTCTTCTGAAGTACTCTGGAATCATGAGGCCGTTATTGTTTTGACTCTTGACATGTAGCAATCTGTTTTCATTTGTCTGCCAATTGTAGTGGTTGAAGTATTGATTCACCTCTGGAGAAGTGGGAAAGTAGGGATCCTTTATCCTCTTCATGATTTCAGCTAATATCCAGTTGCAATGTTGATGGTACATTATCTCTTTCTTCCAAAATTTCTTCTCTCACTAGGATGGCCAGAATGGGTTTCCCATTACAGTCTGCATTGATCTCTGATATTAAATCATACTCAGTATGTGGGATTTAAGTAAATGGAACTTTCTCCCTGGCAGGCTTCTTGAGGTCTCTTTTATAGCTGGGCAATGCCGTCCAGTAATCAGCATTCAAATGGAGTCAACCTGGGCAGTGTTGAATTGAAAATGAAAAGTTGTTTAAGTACTTGATCCATCAGGCTACAATGTTGGACTTATTGCCACTAAATTTCTTCAACCATGCAAGCATGCTATTGTTGGTGTGTACAATGAATTTGTGTCCCAGGATAAAATATTAAAATTTCTTCAAGGACTCAACTAAAGCCTAGCTTCCTGCTGAAATATTGGATGGGGCTCTTGATTCTGTTTATTTCTTGACTTAACACTCTGCTGATAGCTACTGTGCTAGTGTTGCAATCCATGATGAAGTCTCTAGTATAGCCAGGAGTGTTTAACAAGGCTATTTTCTTGAGCTCACATTTGATACATTCTAAGGCTTCTTGCTCTCACCAGGTCCATTTGAACTTGGCGGACTTCTTGAGTAAGTTAGAGATAATTTTTGTCTTTTCTGCCAGGTCTGGGAGGAATATACCATAGTAATTTAAAAAACCCATTAATTGTTGCATGTCCTGGTGACTTCATGGCATTTCAATTTTCTCTAAGAATTCTTTCACATTAGTCTTTATTGAGATCTTTCCTGGTTCAACAACCCTGCCTAGGAGGTTACTTTCTTTTGCGCCAGAGAACACTTGTTTCCATTAACTTTTAGGCCGGCTTTCTGTAATAGATCCAATGTACAGTTGAGCTTATCCAAGTGCTCTTCAAATGTATGACTGGCAACTAATATATCATCAATGTAAGCTGATATCTCTGGTTCAAGTATGTTAGCTTTATCCTTTAGTACTCTCATTACATAGAGCTGAAAATTAGCAGGTGCATTACACAATCTGAAGGCCATATATTTCCATTTGTAAAGGCTGTACAGTGTGATGAAGGCTGTCTTAGGAGTATCAGATGGTCACATCAGCACCTGCCAGTATGCCTTACACAGGTCTAAGTATTTACTGGCGTCATATAATAAATCTTCAATCCTGGGTAGAGGGTATGCATCCTTAATCATAATGTTGTTCAATTTGCAAAAATCAATGCACAGTCTATTTTTCACCTTGCTGAATGAACACTGTTGGGGCTGTTGCTCCCCTGAATAATCCTGCTCTTGATTAAGTCACTTAGAATCTTTTCATACTTGGGCTTGAGGTTTTTGGGAACTCTACATACTGGCAGTCAGATCAGCTTGTCATGTTTCACCTCAATAGCATGCTCTTCACCAACAGCTTGGCCAACACTTACCATTCCATAGTTGAAAACTTCGTGCTGAAGAAGGGAGATCAAAGATTTCCTCTCTTGTTGGTCCAGATGAGGATGAGAAATATTGTAACAGGAGGCACCTTGACCAGGCTGGCCAGCTCTTCTAGATTGTGGACTGTGGTACAAATCAACAAACAGGCTTTCAGTATGTTTTCAACTCTTACTGGCACTCCTACCAATTGTAGTTGTGAGGCTCTAATCCTGACTGGGAAGTTTTCTATGTTTAAGTAGTTACATGTGTCTTCCCATGGGAAACCTTGCACAAGTCAGGTGAAAATGAAACTCCCCTTATGTACTTTCCCCATTGCCCTGTTATCATCACATCTCCATTGATGTCACTTCCAGAGGAGACTGTGATCCTCATCCAATGCTTTACTTCAATTGAGATAGGTTCCATTATATCAAAAATTATTTACTTCTCAGGAATGGTGGTGAGTTGAGTAGCTTCCTGATCCTTAATGGCTATAGTGACTTCAATTGAGATAGGTTCCATTATATCAAAAATTATATACTTCTCAGGAATTGTGGTGAGTTGAGTAGCTTCCTGATCCTTAATGGCTATAGTGTTGTTCTTATAATCTATCACATGAGAATTCCTTTCCAGAAAATCATTTCCCAATATAAGGTAATAAGGGAGTTGGTGATCAAAAGTATCTATGCCCAGGAGGTCTACCTCAAAAGGTTCAGCATGAATATGGATTGAAGCATCCCACAACTTCCCTTTGAGAGAGAGAGGGTTTCCTGAGGCGTCTATGAGCTTAACACAGGAAGGATCCAATAAATCTCAGTTGAAACTTAGCCCTCAGCAGCATTCATCACTGATGATGGAGGCAGCTGCTCTGGTGTTGACAGTAGCATTAAAGATGTTTCCATTTATCTCCACAGGTATCAGATTTTTTCTTATGAGATGGGTGACAACTAGAATATTTTGTGCACATTTGAGAGGAGTTGGCACTCCAGTTAATTTAAATCTTGTGAAGAGGTAAGGTCGTCATCCACTAGATCAACAAGGTTTTCCACTCAGGGTGGCAATTCAGGCTTATTCATGATGAATCCTTCTCTGTCAGCTATCAGCTGTATTTTAGCTTTACACTGGTACTTGAGATGTCCCTTCTCTTCACAAGTGAAACACTTAACTGAGGACATATCAAATTCTTTTTTAGGAAATGTAGGCTTTCTTGGTTTCAGTTTTTTCACACCAGAAAGGTTGGTGACATCTTTGTTGATCAGATGAGAGTTGTGCAGCATATAGACCATGCTAATGGCATTTTGAATGATTTTGTGTAGGCTTTCTTCTGGATCACACTTCACTTCCAGCCTGTTCCTGATGGATGGAGGAAAACCTTGACATATGTACAAAAAGAGATCATGGCACAAGTACTCATTCAATAAGCTGCTCAATCAGAATAGTCATTTAAACTGGGTGATGTAATTCCTGATGTCATCACCCAACTTAAATGACATGTTGCACAATAAGGTTTTGTACTGATGTTTGATATGTGGGGCCTTATAATGATCATCAAAGAATCCAATTAGTAACTGATAATCAGTTTTGATATGGTGTTCAAGCATCATGTATTGATTGTAAGCCAAACTGCTGAGATAGAGTGGAAACTGGGACACTGTGGACTCTTGCAAATTTTTGTATTGTTTCAGGGTGAGCTTGAACAAAAAGAACCACTAATTGAAAGACAGGGACATGGCATCAATCTGGCCAGTGAATTTAGGAAGAACTCAGTGCTTGCTGAACACTTGAGATTGTCTGCTAGATTCAAGAGGGAGAATAGATTTTGAGTATTTAGGTTGACTTTGAGTGCCTGGGTGTCCCTGAAGCAGGCTTGTATTGCTGACGTGCTCTTTGAAGGTGGGCACTATGATGGTGCTCACTGGATCAGGTAGTGAATGAACATAATCAGTCTGAGGCATGGCTCTGGTCATAAGAGTAGACACCTGGGTGAGAGCTGATTGCGCAAATTTAAGGTAGCTATTCAAAACATTTGTACAAAGCAGAACAGAGTTCAAGGTAATGGTAGCAAGATTTTCTTAGCAAGAAGAAGGGGTGTGTGCAGGATGACTCACATTCACTGATTGGATCATCTGTGCCACTTGACTGGTGATTCTTTCAGCCAACTCATCTAGGGCTTCTTTTAGTGCAGCATGAGTTACATAATCATTACTTTGGGGTGAATGGTACCTCATCATGATTATTTGCACTATTATCAGTGGTTTTTAGTTCATGGATCTGAAGTTCCAAAGCAATTGTGGATTCTAGCATGCTGGGTGTTAATTTCAGCCTGAAGAGATTCCACATGGCATTCACTCTCCATCCTCATGGCCACTTGCTGGAACAAGGCCTCTTTAAAATGCTCTATTTCAATGTGGTGAGTGTTGAAATGCAGAATGGATTGATTAGCAGCACTGCTATAACTGTGAGGATGAACAAGAATTGGCAGAACATTCTGAGTATTTAATATACATTGAAAGTTTTGGTGATATTCTGGACTCATGTTGCTGGCATCACTATAAGGGATAGTTGAGGCATTCTGATCCATCCTCTGTGTAAATGGTGTGGGTGAATTAGGCTGAGACAAATCAAGTAAAGGTCCAATGGTACAAGGGGTAATGTTCAGGGTACCAACACTTGTACAGAGGACACTCTGAATCAGAGGAGTCCCAAAAGTAGGAGAATAAGTAACTGTATGACTCAAATCCATAACAAACTAATAACAGAACAATAACTTCCAATAACTGACAATAGGGAGCACTTCCACAAACACAAGAGAAAACATGCAGCTCATAGAAATAGTAACAAGTGACCAACCCAATTGGGGAACATGGTGGTATTGGTAATAAATCCAACACATAAAGTAAAGCACTGAGTACATAAGAAAAATAAGGAGTTTAATGAATGCACCAACCAACGAGACAAACTAAGACTTTACCAAGAATTTAAGAATTTTGTAGTCAACATCCAGGGGTGGAGGAGTTATGTTACACACCAATTAGTATGCTTGTAATGAAGTCCTACAGTGACCAGGGGAAACAACTATCCCAGCTGATACATACCAAAAAGAAAAACCAACACACATCCAGACCATCAGAAGGAACAACAAATGAGTAAACAGTTATCACATCAGCATCCTGTCATGGTCACAATGTAGAATCAGGGACTGGTCTGGTAATTTAATTAGAAGACTAATTGACTCTGCAGAAGGTTTAAGTAGTGTTCATACAACAACAGCCCTGATTCCACAAATTAGAATAGCAAAGAACTTATAGATCTAACATTGGTAATTCATCCAAGTAAGTAGTTACTTTAGGTAAAATCCAAGATGACCAATTCATATGGCTTCCAGCTGAAGCAATGTCTCCAGAATTAAATAAAGTGCTTAGCCTGAGTGAATCATGCTACCCTATTTGTCTCACTTTTAATTTCTATCTCACATTGAAAAATAAAGCATCTCATTTTCATTGTTCTCTCATCTCACTATTTAATAGTTTGTAATTACCAGACATTCACACTAGCCAACAGCATAGTGTCATCACAGTGTTATATGTTATAAGTGCATGTATGTGTTGAACTTTGAACGAGAGGTTTATTATTATCCTATACCTAACCATATGCATAACCTAAATGGTCCACAATTTGGGCTGAATAGTCTAAAAGACCTCCAGGAGCTACATGTCACCCTGTACTTGAGAAGGCACTCCTAAATTGTTGCTGAACTTAAGCAATTATTATCATATCAAAAAATAACAAAAATAAATATGAAGGCAAAACATTAGTTGAAGCTAGATAAAATCTATTGAACATTGTCTACACATTCTCTCAGTTTTATTCAAAAATGAGTTCATTACCTGCCTTTGTTTATACTTGAATTGTTAATGTAGTTTAATCATGCTAGACAATTTGTTTCCCTCTTTAATTTAATTTGAGCAATACAAATCAGCACCATCAAGGGGACAACAAACTAGCGATAGCAAACTAAGATCGAAATGATCAATGTGACGTCCCACTGATGTAAATACAAAAGATATAAAATAAATGCTTGATAAAATTTTGCAAAATTCCCTGAGTGATTCTACAATATTTTCAATTCATACTCTAAATATCTTAGCAAATTCATTGAGATTGTCAAATGTATGCATTATTAACAAAAAAACTCAGTACTACTATACTTTCACATTTGCAATTAAAATAAGTTATTCATATAAGATAAAGTCACACAGAGCACCTACTTAATTTTAATAAATTGTTATTTGTATTAGTGCTAAATGCTGCCTTAATTTAGTTTATGAAGTCACTATGATGTTTTGATTTTTCACTTTAAATGCAGTAATTTGAACTTATAATTATTTGTCCCCTTGATTTAGATTAATGTGTGATTGCTTTATAATTTTGAGAGGGAACTTGAGCTGCATGTTTTGTAAATACTGAACAGGTAATAATTCACAAATTGTAAATGCACAATAGATTTAGCCTCACTTCAATTGTGTTTGCTTTTTCTAAATTCTTTATTACTCTAATTCTTTTTAGATCTTTGATTGATTATTTTTTAATAATAATTGCTTAAGTTCCAGGGACAATTTGGGAGTTACTCCACTGTGTTTAGTGTGACAGCACACTCTCTTCCAGTTGGCAGCCCAAATCATTTTACCACATTAAGTTACAGCTATGGTTATGTATAGGAGAATAACAACTTTATTTGGTCGTTTCTATTTGTACATGCACTTAATAAATTACACTGTGATGATAATATACTGCTCATGTACACAAATGCATGGCAATTACATGTGATTTAATTATTTATTTACATAGGATGAGGAAATAAGAACAATTGAGATCTGGTTTATTTGAGCTAGAAATTAACTAGAGACACACAATTAGCACCTTGGCAAGTTTGGATCTGTTCATGGATACCACTTTGGCATGATGCCATTTGAATTGTTCAATGTTGGAGAAGAGTCCTTAGTGGAATATTTTCTGTTTCTTTACAGAACTGGCAAACTATCAATGTTCTGTTTTTCCGTTAGAATGAGGTCACTCTCCATGATGGTAGCCTTTGCAACCTTCTGATTATCAATTGAGTTCCCTAGTATTGCTGGAGTAGTCTGAGCTCCCCCATGATTCTATAATAAGATAAGATAAGATAAGATAAGAATTTATTTCTAAATCAGAGGATGCAATTATACTAGGAAATTAAAATTATAAGTAATCTAGTTAGCATTTAAAATCAGTGAGTTCAAGGGAATCTGTTGGGGAATGTCCTCATGAAGATTTTGGAGGAAAGTCTATCAATTCCTAGAGTAAACTATTATTCAGTCTCTCATCAGCATAATCTCCTCTTTTTATATATATTGAAAATATTATTATTTTTATAAATTTTTTGAACAAAAGATCAACATGGTTATTGAAATGTAGTTTTTCATTAATGATTACACCAAACAATAATATTTTATGTGCTCTTTCAATATTTTGAACACAATGCAGAAAAACATTTCTCCAACAAAGATGAATAACAAGCTGTTCTGATTTAGATTCATTCAGAAAAAAGTTGTTTGAAACACACCATATAGAAATCTCATTTATGCAGCTTTCAAATAAATCTATTCCATTTTTACCAGCAATGCAGCATGTTATATCATCTGCAAATTTCACTAATATACAGCTATCATCAAAAAATTGCAAATCATCATAAACAATATAATATTTAAGTTATTTGTTTGTTGATAAGAACAATAATTTTAGGCAATAAATTTTTGTTTATGAACTCTATATTGATTTCGAGCACCTGTTTACTGTCGAACACTTTGAGGACACCTAATTTTATATACCCTTTTCAATTTATTTAACGTCAAATAGTTTAATGACGTAATTTCCCTTGGCAAAAGTAGCAAGAAAACGAATTCCAAATTTTGTAATGGTAGAAGATATTATTGAGGATGTTAACAATTTAGAAGTTTCAAAATCTAAAAAGAAGAAGTCAAAAAAAGAATTAAAAGGTTGTTATTGTATATATTAAGGTGTTATGAACTGAAAATTGATTGCGATTTAGTTAAGACCTTATCTTTCATACTTTATGTTTATTATAAATGGTTTTAGTAATGTATATTAATTATTTGCTGTTTTCACCATCTAAAGTAATGGAATTTAAATACTAGATTTTATTGCTTGTTACATTGCTTTTGTATTAAATTATTTTGCAAAATATTTGCGAATGCCGCTGTTCAGTTTCTTTATTACGTCTAATTTATTGTAAATCGTAATCGAGTGTTGCTTACGCTTCAGATAATGGAATACGAAATAAATGAATTGATGCACTGATGCAAGTGTAAGCCTACTTCTGAATTACAATTACTCATGAATTTTTTCATTTTTTGTCAAAAAGGTGAATGTGCACCCTATCTATTTTTAAGTTTGAAAGTTTTTTTGCTGATAGTGTTAATTACGATGTAATTGTGTGCTAACAACTACAATTATATGTATCCAAACGTAATGGTGATATTTCTTTACGAAATTTATTTTTTATTAACCAAGCAGTTGTTTTCATTCTGGCGTTGACATAATAGCAGGTTCTATTCATTGAAAAATCCTAACCCTAAAACGTTCTATAATTGTCAAACTTCTTATGTGTTCAAATTACACTACTAATGTACAAAGGCGTGGATCCAATAACAAAAAACTTAATTTTATTGAGTAAGTTGCAGAAGATCAGGAGAAAGAATTTGGTTGAGGATCCTTTAATTGTAATGCTGAAAATACTGTTCGCTAGTAAAGTTCAATTTATGTATCAACATCGTCTGCAACTATATGTGCTAATTAGATGCATTTCTAACCGTATTGTTTGTTAAAAAATTTAGGTCATTCTGCAGTAATTGTATAGTTAGCCATTTGTAGTCTTCTGATTTCAATTATATTTCCCAATATAGATAAATCTGTTTATCCATCATTAATGTAATAATTTTGTGCAAACATTGCATATATATATTTATTAAAAATGCTATGAACTTTGTTGAAATAGCAGATTCCTCTCTGCATTTTTGTGTTCAATTATGTAACTCAATAATGTTAATGCCACTATCAATTATGAAATTTTAGTTTGTGAGATACACAACGTAAATCAATTCTTACGTTGCAAAAATTTAGTGAATATATATTTTAATAATAGCAGTGATGTTATAGCAATTCATTTTGCTGATAAAGAATTGTAAATATTTTTGAAGCCAATGGTTTTGAACTTCGAACTATCTACTAAAGCAGCATTTCGTTACTAGATTTTCGAGGAGTGAATTATTTATGATAATATGCGCTCTGTCGTAAATATGTTTTCTAATAGATACAAAAAACGTATTAACTAAATATTTTTGCACTAATTTGCAAGCATTTTAGTCTTATTGACACCAATGAGCATATAATTATATACATAAATTCATTGTAGAATTCATTTTGTTTTGATAAATTTACAAATTTCAGAGTAATATTTATCGAGTATTAATGTGGATCATATCATTTAAATTAATTAAAAAATAATAATGTTTAGAAATAGTTTAAAATATTTTACAATTAATAAATATCGTTGTTCCCCAATCTTAGGTAATTATAGCAATATCCTTAATTGAATAAATTTGTGATTTTTATTTTCTGATGCCATCATTGGTTTTACTTACAATGTTCAATTTCGAATTTTACTTTGCATTCACGTGTACTCAGTGCACTTCCGACGATAATTTTAATGGTCTTTCTCTGAAGTCTTCTTTTCTTTTTCGTTGACAAAGCAATGCACTTGTTTCGATATAATTGAACCAGAAATTCTTCCGTTATTAAAAAGCCTGACAAGTCTGAATTTTTACAGATCAATGATCTTTGCACGATTTTTACACTCACATGGATTTTCGTTCTTTTTCAAGACTGGTCTGTAACGATTCAGTGCAATTGTTTTGCTCTTCTTCAGTCTTGCTGTGATTTTCGTTTTTTCAAATACTACTTTCTCTCTCTCTACCTATTTTCTCTTCTGTAGTTGCTTCAAGTTTCTATAGAAACTTTCAGCTATCTGCTGGTATCCGTGATATTCAGAAAATCGCTTATTCGATGCATTCTGAAAAACGCTAAGCAAAAATGTACGCTAAAACTACATCATGAGTAAATATACGATGAAATTTATACACGCTCTAAGAAATCGCAATGGGTTTAATATCTTCCCTGAAGGTAATCCTGTAATCCTCAATACGATTGATACTTCCTAAATACGAAGAGGCTGGTGACTCCAACTATAGTAACATGAAATCTAGTAAAATTGTAAAATTAACGTATGCAGAAACAGATTGTTTTTGTTACATCACCAATATAACATCGACAATGAACTGAAATATACAGAAATGTTTAAACATTTTGTAAGAATTATGAAATTAATTTAAAATGCTTTCACTAGTAACCACACTAAGTTCTTTACGACCTACTCTAGATTCGAAAGCAGTTTTAACATGGTATTAATATTTTTCACATTTCGCCTTTGATGTATTTGAGATTGAAATAGTTGCTCTTTCTTTTTTTATTAATGCATGAGAATGGTGCGCGATCTATCTCTCCACTAGCCTGTTTCAAAATTTTCATTTCTTCGATTTTGCTCCATACATTTGCTCGCTAATCCATTTTAGCATTATAATTTTGGGAATTATTGGTGTGATCTAATTTTGTTTAGTAATCACTTACTAAATCTATCGCGTTGAATATAGAATTTTTTGTATTGTTACTACGCAATTGTTCTCTGCAAGACGGTTCTACCTTCTAAAATATTGTTTTTACTGCAGTTGTTATATCACATAAATTTTTGTATTTAATTGTATTTTTAATACAGCATTCATCCAAGTTTTGCTTAGTTGATATCGTTTGTGTAATTTGGCGAAAGAACGATGCTTTGTTTTTATTAATTTGCTGTTTAAGTAAATGTTTTGAACAAACTGTTTTTCAATTTATGAAGGTTGCATTTCACATTTGTTCATATTTAGCTAATTCTGATGCAAATGTTGAAACTGCGCTTGTCACAAATGAAAAAAACGAGGAAAATATTATAGACGATAAAAATCAAGTATCAAATGAAGTGACCAAAAAGAAAAAAAAGAAGAAGAAAAAGGGTGGTGAAAAAAAACAAACCGATCCGCCCAGTATTCCTATACATGAACTTTATCCGAATGGAAATTACCCAGTTGGAGAAATACTTGAGCATCCCATTTGGCAAGATGGCAGAACTGCCATTAACAGAATCACATCTGAAGAAAAGAAAGCTTTGGAAGTTTCTTTTGAAGATACTTATAATTTATTTCGCCGTGGAGCCGAATGTCATCGTCAAACCAGACAATGGGTTCAGTCTTTCATTAAACCAGGCATGCCATTGATAGAAATTTGTGAAAAGCTTGAAAATTCCAATAGAACTCTAATTGCAGAAGATGGATTAAAGGTAATTTATTCAAAAAGTGGTTGATAATTTTTATTTTTACATCTTACAACGATATTAACTTTTCACATTCCCTTCTTATGTGTAGTGATTGATCATTTTATTATTAAGCCTGTTTCCACTAGAATTACTGAACAAAATGTTTCCAGTGAGAACGGATTTTAATATAATATAATTGTTCTGCTTGAAAATTGTTTAATGTGAACAGCACATTGATTCTTCACGTTGATATTCAATCATTCTATTTTCATTATTGCCATGCTTACTTTTGAAAATTAGTCTTTGAATTCACATTGGCAATACAACTATATCTTGAAAACCTGTTTTGTCTCGCCAAAAGTTCATTTAACTTTGTTTGAATTAATTCTTTGTTAGGCATTCAAATATTTGCGGCATATTGCTATTTTCATAAATTTATTTTTTACTTATTTGGGTTTAGAATCTGTTGTTTGATCACAGCAAATTTGATAAAGCTATCACTGAAAATATGCCTTCACTCTGCTTTTTTAATTCTTTTATTGCTTATATTACTGTTTAATGAAAAATATGTTAAATAATGGCAATAATATTGTTAATGAGATGTATAATATATATTTTAGTTTTGCAGAGGAAGCGTATCGAAATTGAAAATTCTAGACCATTTTTCTGACGTCTTATAAATTTATAAATTTTTAAAAATTACGTGTGAGCATATTATTATATCAAATGAAAGTGGTGCTAAAGTATAATGTAAAATTTTCTAACAGAATGTTTGCATTTTTTATATATATAGCTTCTTTAGATAAATTACTAAAACTTTTGTTATAAGATTTTTTCTTACTTAAATATTTAGGATTTATTTTGTTTGTTAATTGGAAATTTACGAAATCACGTTATGACTTGTTGTCTTGCAAACATTGTTTATAATTTTCATTCCACTTTGGGTCGTATTTATAAGATTACTAATAGGTACACAGCTGCAAGATTTTGACAACAATTCTATAATACATATTTTGTACCGTGTCGATTTGTAGAAATCTCCCTTATGAATAACAGATCCATATGTCAGTGGAAGTCCGAGAATTGTAAATTGTAAACTTGGAAAATCTGAGAATAAAAATTTACTATTCTTCCTAGTTTCAGTAATACAGTCGTCATACATTCTGGTAACTACATTTTCTTTTGCATTCTTCCACTCAACAATAAGAGTGAGATTCCATGATTACTAATTGGGCTTCAACTTCAAGCTCTTTAAGCTTACCTCATTCAATTTGATTTAATATAAATTTGTTGCATAATATTGCAGTAATATTATAGCCTCCATATTCTTTCTTGCATTTATCTTACTCCAGGTGCTGGACCCTTTTTTATGTTCTTTATGTCTCCATTTTGACCTATCTCATTACGAATACCTCAATGTCTATATCCATGTAAGTGTGGAGCACATTCAATAAACTTATTATTAATTTGCTCTATCAATTGATTTATCAGAATTTTACCAGGATTCACATCTCATCGAGAACTTTGTAAGTAAAAGTTTATACTTAATTTAAAGCAAAATAAGACAAAAAACCTAAATGAAATAATATATTATTCACAACATTGAAGCAAATATCCATGTTAAGAACGCAAAGCTTTGGTGCAAACTCGATCTACTGTTGACATGCAAGATAAACCACATTGAAATACTCTAACATTTCCTAAAACAAACTTGGCTGTAAATTTTAAATTCGTAATCCTATTTTTTATGTGATTAGTTTATTTTAAAAACATTTTTGGAAATTTATGTACATTGAATTTATTAAAGCAGTGATTTGAAAAAAATAGTGCTTTCATATGATGGTTCTGTGAATGTAAGGCAAACCAATCCAACTTGCATTTGAAAAACCAAGAACCTAACAACAACCTGCGCATGTTGCAGCAACCTGCAAGGTTAGTACAGATCAACTCACCAGATTTCCAGTGTGCGTATTAGTGTCTCCTCAATTGTACATTCGTAGAATTCAGTATTACTCTGTATTGCAATAAAATCATCAAATTGCATGATAGAATGTTGACGCTTAATTCTTTATTCTAATCTAACATCATTTGTTTACCTAGGAAAATTTAAGGTTTGATAAAATTTTATTGTTAGCAAACTATAGTACTTCTATTATATAATAATAAAATGCAATCTCTCATAAAATTTGCTATAATTTCAGTTTTTCTGCTTTTTGATTTTCTATTTTTAATTCCATTTTTTCTGGAATCTACTAATAATATTTTAAGGTTTGTTTTAAATAACAATATCTTCCGGATTTACACTTGAAAATTTTGGAACGTTTATAAAAATACTATTCGAAGGGACCATCAAAATATATTTGAACGATTTTAGTTTGCAAACGCGAACCAATCCGATCAAGATTTCTACAGCCCCGTGAAAGTGTTCTTAATCAACCAAAACTTTTTCCTTTTTTGTAATACATATTCGTTGCTAGTAATCAGGGACCGTAAAATAGGTGCTGAAAATCGAGAAATAGGCACCTAAATAGGTGCTTAAAACGAAAATAGCTGGTAAACAGATCAATTCTCTCACGAGAAATTAAATGAAGAGAAAGCGCATAAACATCATAAGTTTCGTAGAACCTCTTCCCCAATATTAGCAGCGTTGACATACTTGGCTCGTACCATCGAAAATAGTCGCTCAATTTTGCAAGATGTATCTGGCGCCTAAAGAAAGGAAGCAGGATTTGGCCGTAAAACCGGCATTTTTCTTTAGAACTGTCTTGAATTTTTATTCTGCCTCTATTCCAAAGATGTCTTGCATAAACTCATTGAAAATCCGTAGCTGATCTATTACGAAAAGCCCATGTTTCTGCATTCGCTTTTAGGTGGAAAGTGATCGTTCCTCTTGAACAAACCCATTTAGAAATGCGTTTTTACATTTTAAATGAAAATGCCATCGTCCACCAAATTATTTACCCACGTCGAAATATCGTTTTGCAATGTATATTCCGCAAGCAATCCAAGTCCTCCACCGGGTTACGACAGGCCATGGAGGTAGGGAAATTGGAAAGGAAGACCACCTTATAGCACTTTTTGAAAGACTGGATTTGAGTGCTGTAATGCATAGGTTAGTGTTCATACTTTTCACTTTTGCATCCTCAAATGCTAAATTCTTGGAAGACGGCTTTAACTAAATTCCCAACACGAATGCAGTAAGCTGCCCCATTCGTAATAAATAATTTAAATTTCGGTGAAGAAAGTGTTTAATAAAATGTTTCGGTAATGTACCGCGTAACGGTTTCCGCGCTTGTCTTTTCTTGAATTTTGTGACTCAATAAAAATGGTTTCGCCGGAGAATCTATTGCGCCAACTAGCAAGGCCACAACATTCGCTAGTTTATTTTGCAGCGTTTCTTTCATGCGATCTTTTTCCTTCTCAAGAACAGAATTGGTGAAAGTTTTTCTCATTGAGGTTTCGGACGGTAAGGAATAACCAATTTCGCCTTCTAGACATTTCTTGAAGCCTGGTTTATCCATTTTTCAGTTCTGGTGTTAACGATCTGAAAATTTATTTTTGACTGATTATTTTTTTCTGTGCCAGATGCTTGTTCTTGCAATGGGCAGTGATGCCTAAAGGTAGAGCAATGTGCGATTTCTTCTTGTGTGACATTTTAATTTGACAAGAATTACAGAATATAGCGCTTGCCATAATTTTTAGCAAAGAATCGAATGCCGCATACTTTCGTAGAATATGCGAACCGTCTTTTACATCCGACATTGGGAACTAGGAATCTGTTGAGTTCCAATTCCTCTTTTTAACACACCATTTCAATCGCATTTTCTTTTGTTTTGTATTAAGACCTGGTTTCTTAGCTGCAGCCCTTCCAAACAATTTGCTACTACGCAATGACCTCTTCACGGTGGCTACAGATGCGCAATCCTGTAGGTTGCAATCATGTCAATGTTGGTTTGCTGTCTTGGTTTCTCTTGCGCCATTATTTTGGCCTGTCTGTAAGCCAACCCGCCCTGCATCTGCTTTTTCATAAATTGACTAACTTATCCTTGCGAAATACTTAGCTGATTAATAGCATTTGCACGGCATTGTAGTATAGTAAACACAAAATATTGACACAAAAGTATCAATAATAATATTTTTTCGCAAATCGCCAACTTGTATGCTTTGAACTGGGTTTCGGACTTAGGTATCTTAATGCTGAAAATCGTTCTGGGTTTGAAGATATTTGAACAAGACTGTCAAAGCCTAAAAGATATTATATATGACAAAAAGAGACGGTCCTTACACATTACCCATCCACTTTAAAAAATATTTGTGTATCCTAGATTCTTTCCAATTTCATGTACGCCTCCCCTGTTTGGTATCTTTCTAAAGGTTACATAAAACAGCTAGAAAAGTTCCAAAGCAATGTCTTGTTCTGGATAATATTTAGTTCCGATTGCTACAAAAGACTAAAGGACCTCAACATTCTCTAATATTTCTTAAACGGGATTATGAATGTATCATTTTGTTCCATAAAATGTTATATCAAAAGTGCAACATTGATATCTGGAGCTGTATATTGCTTTCTTTGCTTAGTTATTATTTTCTGGGAAAGAATAAGAACGTCTTGCATAATGAAAACAACTAACGCTTGCAATAGTTTATAAATTTTTGTATTAAAAGAGTTACAAAAAATGGCCTATAATACTCACAAGAATACAAAGATGAACTCTATTTAGTAAGATAGCAGAATTAAAAAGAGGTTTTTTAATTATCTATGGGACGTATTTGAAAGCATACCTAAAGAAATGGTTATACTATAAACAAACCACTATTTTATTTTTGTAATTTTTGTGTCATTAAGTAATTATGATTTGAATTATGCAATTATTGTTTTACTACTACAATAATGAATACAAAATTAATTAAAATCTTTAAGGATTTCAAAAACCGAAATCTAAAGATGTCACCGTTTGCAAATTTAAAGACGATGTGCAATTTATGTTTGGTCTAATTATGTCAAAAAAACAACATGAACCTTGAAACAATTCAATCCATTTGCAATTTAGGCAGGTTTGGCTTTTCCAACAGGCTGTTCCATAAACCATTGCGCGGCACATTATACACCCAATCCTGGCGATTTCACGGTTTTAAATTACGACGACGTTTGTAAAATTGATTTTGGTGTGCATGTTAACGGCTACCTAATCGATTGCGCGTGGACGGTGGCATTTAATCCTGTCTATGACCCGCTTCTTGCCGCAGTACGAGCTGCAACCAATACTGGAATTAAGTAAGTTCAAACTTTTTTCTTAACTTTAGGATATGAGATTTCATCAATTACTTATTTGTGCTTATCGAATTTATAATTTACCGCTAAGTTTACATTTCTATCGATAATGAATAATTAATGTAATATCCATCACAAAATTTGTGTTTGCAAATTATACATATTTGACATTTGTTGTAATCAAATTTCAAAATATTTATTCATAATCCGTCATTTAATGAATAAATACCACATAAACATAATTTAGCTGGTAATTTGTAATTTAGAGAGGCTGGTATTGACGCTCGGTTGTCTGAGATTGGTGCTGCTATACAAGAAACTATGGAATCGCATGAAGTTGAATTGAATGGGAAAACATACACTGTTAAATCAATTAGAAATTTAAATGGTCATTCTGTTGGGCCGTACAGAATCCATGCTGGCAAAACCGTTCCCATCGTTAAGGTTTGATTATAACTTTCTACTGAACTTTGAAAATTATATATTTATATGTTGTTACATACGTGTCTAAAACGTTTTAGATTTAATGAACTTTTCAAAAAAATTTCAGAAAAATTTACTTTATACAATCATTTAAATATATTTTAAATATTTCGAGAAAATCTATTAATTAAATTGCAAAGCAAAAACCAGCTACTGCCAGGGGTGATAACAGCGTCTGCTGTTAACAGCAAACGATTTTAATTTTAAAAGCATAATATGTACTTTAACAGCTAATCAAATTGGTTTCAACCACATAACACTTTTATGCTATATTTTGCAGTTTTAATCATATTATAATTGCTTATTGTGTACAAATCTCATTATTGGATATTACTCTCGAATATGTTATATTGGAATACTTTAACTGAAAATACTAGATATGATATTGATGTGATCGTTGGGGGAGCGGGTTGTTCTGGTCATGTTAATATTGTATCCAATGGCGATTTGCTGCCCATCATGCACATTGGTGAAGAAGTGAATTTAATTTATTCAACTCAGTAACCGTGAAAGAGAGGGGACATTTTCCTCAAAGAGTTAGCTTCACTTATTTTAGCAGTTTTTGTTATTTTTAGTTTTTTATCATTTTAACTTCAAATTTAGACTAGCATAATTTGGTCTATTAACAAAGTTATCTTTGAATCCGAATCCGAATTTTTTGAATCCAAATCTGTATTTTCCTGTATAAAGTCAATTAAAATATTTGAAATTCAAAATTGTAAATTCATTGAGTACTTTATTCCCAAATTATCAATTCGGCTTTAATTTGACCTGGTCGAATACGAATCTAGAGTTGCATCTGAATCCTAGGACCGTAGGATGTGTTTGGTGGGGCCCAACCATCATTGTTCCAGACCTGGACATTGTTCTCAAAAGCCCTGATTAACAGTATAGTAGCACTGTAATTTACACACTCAGTATTTTGAAATCTGACAAACCAAATTTTTCTTGTGTGGAAAAAATCCATTTTTAAATTGGCTGTTAACAGTTAATTTGTCACCCCTAGTCATTTTCAGCTCAAAGTTTTGTGTTGGAAACTTTTCTTGTAGCTCTCCACATATTTTACTTTCAACTTTTTTAGTAATTTCTTCAACTAATTGACAGTAATTGACTTGCGATTACTAAATTCCCTTGTTAATATGTTTTCAGCAAATTCAAATGATATTAAGCCTACACAACCCCACTTTACTATCAATCAATATTGCAAAATTTCCTTGGAATAACAAAGTAACTATACAATCTTGTCTGCTGATTTTGAACTACTTTACTATGTTCAAGATGTCGACTAAATTTCTGGGTAGTGGCAGATTCAAAGGGGATCCCTGGATCGATCCCTCCCCCAAGATTTCTTGGCAAAGATCAGTCCGAACTAGTTGCAGAAAGCCTAGGCCCGATCCTACCGTTCCTAAAAAATGACTTAATTTCTGTTTTTCGTATATATCGGGAATGTCTATAGTTTCCGGTATACATGTAAGAACAAATTTATTCGCTTAATTTGCTTATGGTTCATCTACATTAAGCCATTATTGTTCAATCACATTTCTGCAAAATACCACAAATTGATTTTTAAGAACATTTAGCATCTGAAAACACAGTATAGAGATTTGAGACGCTATAATGAAATATTCCTATACCATAGAACAAAAACTCAATTTCAAATTTGGAGAATACGCTTCCTATTTATCATTAGGTACCTAGTTGCATGTTAAACACAACCGTCTAAAGCTAATCATAAAATTATTCTTTTTTACCAATGCCTGACAAGTTCCAGGTATGACATAACAGGCACTAACACAAATGCAATTATACACCTTAACATTGCATTACCGCAATCTTAATTGCCAGAATTTTTAATTTGTTTAATCCTAACCGACATTATTATGACATTTTCATTATTTTAGCTCCCAAATATTTAAAACTGGTACGTAGATTAGAATATGAATTAAAACACGATATATTTGAATCACTCTGGATAGAAATTATATCATTTGAAAATAAATGCCATAAAGAACTGATTAATATCACATACAATCCCAATAAGAATTATCATATTGACTATTTAAAATTTAAGGCAAATGAAATGTCCGAAATAAGTGATCTCTACTATTCTATAAATATATATTGGTGACTTTAATATAAATTATTTTAATAATCTTGAAAAAAAATCGTTAAAAGAATTTTGTGCAACATACGATTTTCATTGTGTAAATACTGACTGTCCTACACGACATAACAATTTAATTGATTACTTCCTAACAAATTCCGACTTAATTTTTAAATCCTTCATGTTTGAATCATTCAGTGACCATGCTCTTTGCACATATATAAGTAATATAACTACCAAAGCCAATAAATTTAAAATAATTTATGCAAGAGATTATCTAAATTATTCAGACGAAATAATGGAAACACTTTTGAAAAACATATCGTTCAACTATATATACACATTAAAATCTGGATTTTGCATGATTAATTATATTTCAAAAGAAATTTGCAATGCAGTTAATAAAGCGGCACCAATTAAGTACCGCAAAGTAAAATTAAAAGCGCGCAATGTTGCTTTATCAAATGCCGATGATAGTGATATACATGAACTAGTAAGTATTAAAAGAAAATTGTTTGATCTCGCTCAAACAGAACCGACAACAACTAATTAGACTAATTACGAAAAATCAAAGAGGATTATTAAACAATTAAGAAATAAAAAACCTGCCTTAAAACAAAAAGGATTCTTCAATAAACTAAATAATACAAACGAAAAATGCCGATATATTCATAATATGTTGGGAAAAAGTAAAGGACTTTCAACTGGCATTAACGAATTAAGTATTGATTACCAAACTACAACAGAAAAAACAAGAATAATAGACCACCTAAATTCAACATTTAAGGAACTCGGCAATTTCAATTTTTCCCAATATAAGAGAAAGAAAAATATTAATAAATTCCCAGGAAAAACATACTTTTCTTTTACACTTAAAAATGTAAATGAACTAGAAACCATAATAAAAACTTTAGACACAAATAAATCAACGGCATCCTATAATCTTCCAGTCTTTATTATTAAACGTTATTTTCATAACTTTAGTGAACATCTACTATTTGCATTTAACCAATGCATTATTGATAATGAATTCCCGGATATATTTAAGAAATCTGACATACGCCCTCTCACAAAAAACATAGAACTTAAATTAAATAATGTACCAATAAAGCAAGGCGAATCTATTAACTATTTAGGTGTTGAAATTGACAATGATTTAAATTTCGAACAATTCTTCATAGCAAAATTAAAAAAATGGCTTCTGGAGTTAGGTATCTTTATCATCTCAGAAATATTTCACATACGTACCACAGACAATTAATAAATGCACTCTGCCTTTCACACTTTCAATATTGATCATTCCTCTTTACAAACATTAATTCAAAACATCGCATCCTCCTGTCTANGATTAATATCACATACAATCCCAATAAGAATTATCATATTGACTATTTAGAATTTAAGGCAAATGAAATGTCCGAAAAAAGTGATCTCTACTATTTTATAAATGTATTTGGTGACTTTAATATAAATTATTTTAATAATCTTGAAAAAAAATCGTTAAAAGAATTTTGCGCAACATCCGATTTTCATTGTGTAAATACTGACATAACAACTTAATTGATTACTTCCTAACAAATTCCGACTTAGTTTTTAAATCCTTCATGTTTGAATCATTCAGTGGCCATGCTCTTTGGACATATATAAGTAATATAACTATCAAAGTCAATAAATTTAAAATAATTTATGCTAGAAATTATCTAAATTATTCAGACGAAATAATGGAAACACTTTTGCAAAACATATCGTTCAACTATATATACACATTAAAATCTGGATTTTGCATGATGAATTATATTTCAAAAGAAATTTGCAATGCAGTTAATAAAGCGGCACCAATTAAGTACCGCAAAGTAAAATTAAAAGCGCGCAATGTTGCTTTATCAAATGCCGATGATAGTGATATACATGAACTAGTAAGTATTANCTCCTGTCTAAAACTTTTAATTGGTCCCTTAAAATACTCAATTTTGCACAAAAACATGACAATGCATCCGATTACCGATTAAAATACAAAATACTATCTCCTTATTATCAAATTCAAATGCATATGTTATCAATATTATTTAAATTCAAATTTGGTAAAGCCACAATTTCGTTTTTAAAACAGTATATTAAATTAAATGAACGGTCTCAAACATTTTTATGCTTGGATAAATATTTTAATAGTTTTCACCACACAGCAACTAAATTATGGAATAACTTAAATAGAGAAATTAAATTTGAAAAAATTACAAGAAATTCAGAAAGAAATTGCCAACATTCCTCTTTAATAGACAATGCCTACTTAACGAAAATGATACACTACATTCATTTGAAAATTTTGTATAAAATGCACACACACACACAACACACATTCACACACAGATTTTATATTATATATATTTATTATATTTGTAAATAGGTTTTTGAAGTTTTGTAGTTTATGGTTTTTTGTACCTTTTTCTTGTAGCAGTAAATTGCTTTGAATCTATTCTTCAAAATAAAGTAATTCATGAAAACACACATGTTTGAGAAAAGTTGATATAATCTGTGCTGTAACTCATTACACCTGCCTATGAAAGTAAATGCTGTGGAATTTTATGAATGGTGTTTTTATGTAACTTCAATTAATGTTTATCCATTTTAGCACAAAATGTCACGTTCATTATGAATTATAAATGTTTTATTTTGAAGAAGTTTTGATATCCTCAGCATTCAGCTTTTCAAAGATTGTCATTATTCTATTGCTAATGAATATACTAAATTTATTTGCGCTTGTAATATGTTGATGTACATATCCCCTTTTAAGATTTTCCATTATCTTATATCTGTAAATTGAAATTTGATTTTTGGTTTGATCAAATTTATTTTTTATAGCAAGTTGAAGAATTACTGATATATATAGAGTAGACTCGATTTTTTACCACTAATAGTAATTTCAGGCATATATTCACTTGTATATATGTATATATAAATATATATATATATATATATATATAGCATTAATGTAACGTGGGCACTGAAAAAAATATATATTATAAGGATACACCCTACCAGAAACTCCTAGATCCGCCACTGTCTCTGGGAATATATCTAAGTGCTTGTATGCATTTATACAAATATTTTTAGGGTGGAGCGCAGAGTGAAATAATGGAGGAAAACGAATTTTACGCTATTGAGACCTTTGGCAGCACTGGTAAAGGTGTTGTTCGTGACGATGACGACTGTTCACATTACATGAAAAATTACGATGTTGGCTTCCGAAGTCTTCGGGTTCCCCGAGCGAAGACCCTACTGAACTCGATAAACAAAAATTTCGGTACACTAGCATTCTGCAAAAGATGGTTAGAGCGTGCTGGTGAAAGCAGATATTTGGTATTTTTCTCATTAAAATGCTTATTACGACTCTGATAACGATTTAATTTGGAAGCCTATTTGTATAATTTTGTTTGTTTAATCTAAAAAACCTTAATTATATTTTTATAAAATATTTACTGAATGAAACGGATTACAAAATGTAATTCCTCAATTCTATACACTATAATATTTAATTCGAAAACAGGTCATTGAATTTTAATATGTATATATATATACTTTTGCAAATGGAAGTTCACATTTTATGGAATGCTCTAAATTCTAAATTCAAGTTTGAATTTGGTTAGGTTTACCATTTCATTTTAAGAGTGATTATTTTGTAAATCTTAGAATTTTGCTTCTTATGCAGCATAAACAAGCCTGTATGAGCTTAATGATAACAACCAAAATTGGATATAAACATTTATAAACGTTAACATTTGATTTCGACTCTAATAATTGTGATATATTATTGTATTAACATTTATCAGCGGCAAAATCATATGTTGTGCTAATTCCGTATATGTTGGTTGATTGTATTGGACATGCGTGCATTTGCACTATCTAGTCTGCTACCCAATTGTTGATTTGCTAGTCTTCACTAGGTATAACTGATATGGCACTGCGGGCTTTATACCTTGTAAGTCTGGGCAATGCAGGTTTTGTGAACTCGATTCGAGTAGCATTTAAAAAGTCGATTATCGATTCGATTCGATTAGTGAAAACTAAACTTGCTTTGAACATTCATTTCCTATTTGCTCTTATAATTCACAAGACTACGAAAAGTTTCATAGTTGAGTGATTGTCGACCATGGTGACAAAGTTGCTTCTAAAATCAGAATGTATTGCATAAAACGTGTTATAAAGTACTGCTTACATATAACAAAATATATTGCTTGACTTTCAACTGAAAAATGACGATTTTTGCTAAAACTTTTGATTTGATATTTGATTTTGATAAGCATTTTCACAAAAAATATAGACATTTCCTGGTTAATTTAGGGCATCAATACAGTCAATTTTCACCAAAAAACGAAATTTTGACTTTTTTTAACCTTACACTCATAGTAAATATTTAAATTTTTCATATTTAATCAAATTTTGCAAATATGTTTTTGACCGAAAAAAGACATTTGGACTTCTATTCACTTTTACGCATCCCAGTGATTGCTGCTGATGAGACAACTATTTTATGTGCTTAAATTATATTTTGTGCACACCGTAATGATCCTTGCTCACAGAGCTTAATTTTAGTTTTCAAACCCATAATTAATTCTAGTGTATAAACGAATATTAATACCTTAATCTTAGATTTGAATAATTGGTGTCGAATTGTATTAAAAATAGTTTTCTATCTTACCATTTACTATTTTAGTTGGCTTTGAAACATCTTTGTGATGAGGGAATTGTTGATCCTTACCCTCCCCTAAGTGATGTCAAAGGATGCTATACTGCTCAATTCGAACATACAATTTTATTACGTCCTACTTGCAAGGAAGTTGTCAGTCGTGGTACAGATTACTAAATTACCATTCAGAGCGATTTGAGTTTTATCTGATTTATAGGAATATAGTCGCTTGATTTTATTTTAACTTATCGAATTTTTTTAAAGAGCCTTTAATTAATATTTTCAGTTATATCAAGGCTAGAAACTGGTCAACTAGAGGTCATGCGACAGGTGGTCGTTTGACATTTTTGAAAATGTACGGATGACGAAATCTTAGTTTTTCGTGCAGAATTAAAAATGCGTGATAAAGTCGCGTCAAGTTAATATGTTCAAATTGACAGATATTTGTTGACCCGTTTCCAGCCGTGGGTAATATATAACATTTATTGAATTATTCTTTGTACAGTAAAATTCACTAATCTTTCTCGTTTTTTTACTCAACAATCAAATTTGTTTAAATTCAGAAATTTGTCCTAGCCTTTTTTTGAAAAGCTGTTTAATAACATAATAAATGCATTTAAAGAGAAACGCATCATTTTATTACGACATGTTTTTGCATGCCACTCTCACTATCAAAATATTTCCCACTACTAAATTAAAACTAAATTTATAAAATAAATTTAAAATATATCAACTTTCTAAATTAGGTAGATAAAATTTTTCTTGATTTTCATTTTTTAGTTTAGACTTGAGTTCTTTAATTTAGTACTGTATAGAATGATTCCATGATGCTTAGTTAAACAATTATTAATGGCCTTGGTTAAAACTTTTTGTATACATTTCATTTTACATGTCATTAAATGTTTGTATATTTATGTGTGCATATATATATATATATATATATATATATATACATACAGCTAGCGAAGAAGAATCTACATTCATTATGCGAACAGTAAATGAAGGTACTGGTAACAATTCTGAAACCGTCACGAAATACGAAACGAAGCAAACAATAATCGTACATAACTTGGGGTATGGCGTGGCTAGCATCTATTAATAAAGTAATTATGATTGTAGAATTTAAACCTCGCCATTTCAACGTTTTTGTATAATACTTGCAACATTATTTTTAATATGAATTTTAATCTTTTAACCTAGGTATTTGTTTGAAGCGTTTTGGTGTTTCATTCAATATATTCATAGCTGTGTAGAAATGACTTTTTAATTATTCACTTCTCATACATAATTGGTTCATTTAAATGCGTTTTTTTATTTTGTTTATTGATTAATTTTGCAGCAAAAATAGTTTTTTGCAGTATAGCAAAGTATTGATCAATATTTTGAAGAACGTCGTTAGGACGTATGGATATAACATTGTGGATGTAGAAATAAGTTTGAGATTTTTTGTATTCATTATTCTTTTTAAAGCTATGAGTATAGTATGTTCTGCTACTTTAATAGCCCAATTTAAATATACCTGAAATTTTCAGAGAATTTTTTGGTTTATATCTGTTTAGAATAGATTGGCATAATTGAAGTGCTTGAATACTAGAGTATGTATTCATTGAATTTTCGCTTTAATTGAAGGTTTCCTGGGACATTTATAGTTAATTGCGTTTAAAGTCGATATGTTCATTTTTCTAATATGATTTGTGGCTTTTCAAAATGTGGATGTGAGTCTAAAATATTTCGGAGATCCTTCAGGGACTTAACTTGTTTTATTTGAACGCCGTTGAAATTAAGTTTATATTGTAAACTATCAGTAGCTTTAGTTTTTGTTTAACAATGCAGAATTGAGTGATTAATGTATTCACTTTTAGATTTAGAGATGAAAAACATTTAACGACAGAAGCACAATTTTTTTAGAGAATTTGAACGACTTTTTTCGCATATTGTATAATGTCAAATGTTGCTTGATCGATTAAATCGTTTATGTAAATATTATATAATGGGGAACGCAAAGTTGTTCCCTGTTAGAAATTTTTAGTAGAAACCTAGAATTGATAACTATACTGTCATAATAAAAACCTACATATTAAACTTTTTGTAGTAATATATGATCAATCGAATCGAATACTTTCGATAAGCTTAAGCAAGCAATTGCTGAGTATTCCATGTCATTGTAGAATTCATCATTATAGTATATTTTCTTAATAATTCCCATTTGTTCTTTAGGGAAGAAAAATTTTGAAAATGTTAATTATTACTTGCTTTCCCTTTAGCAAATTTGCATACAGTTCATTGATTGTTTCAGAATTGATGTACTTTTCACGCTTCTGTTTCTTTTGTTCGATTACACCAATGCATTTAAAATCGATCCATTATTTTTTCCAAGATTTAGTGGATTTACCCACTTTTAGCATATTCGAATACGCAACTATATAAAGCAGTGATCTGATAATGAAAATTAAAAAAAAAATGTAATTTTCTGATATGCAATCGTCAATGCGTGTTTGACAATTAACGGTGAATCTAGAAAGATTTGTTTTATAAATTGTAACCACTGTGAATATTTTTAGCTGACTTTTTTCACTATTGTTTAGAAGGCTTAAATTCGAATCTCCCATTACCAATATATTCATGTTATACTAGAACAGTAGAAGACTAATTTTCCATTAGTAAACCTTTTATTTGGACAATAGTAGATATTTCATATTTGCATATAGAAATGAAAATCCTTTTATGCAATAGAAATGTAATTGAAATAAAAAAACACACATTCTTAGCTCAATAGAAAATGTTCAACAGAAAATTTTCATTTAGACGTAAATAAAATTCTTAAGAACAAGAATAACAAAATGCATAAAAAATTAATTTGAGTCATGCAAAGCCGAGAGCACTTCCTCCAACGTAGGACGAGAATTGTTGAAACTATCAGCATTGACAGACATAAAAATTTATTTCATTTTTGGCATATCTGCACAACAGTTGTAAAGAAAAGAATTCAAAAGATGAGGGTGACTCAATTACAAAATTTGTTCAATGTCATTCGATTTTTTAAATAATCCTCGAAATGCACTGATACAGCTAACGAAGTTTCAACTTCCATGCTTAAATTGCGAAATTATCATTATCGCAGTTAATTTTAGATATTTTTCACATGTGCCCAATTGTGCTATCTAGCATATACATTTTTTGAATATCTAATAACACGCACTAAACATAGTTATCTACAGAAATTCTGTGGTGGATAGCAGCTTACTGCATGTATTTTCCCTATATAATTAGTAATTATTAATTACCATTCATATATTACATTAACTATTTAATTTTATAATGTGTCGTTTTTTAGGAGCTTAATTACCCTTAATAAGAGGCCACCCTCTCAGCCAATCATACAAAAGTGAGATCTTTTGGGCCCCTTAATTGCTAGTGCAATTACTTTCCAGATAACCCAAAACTTGCACCTATATCTCCTATTTTTGAGAAAAATTATCCATCAATTGCCACTAATAATCGGCGAAACTCAATTACTTCTACGAAAAGTAAAACATTCAAAAGATTATTACATAATCAACTAACTGAACATTTAAATAAGTATAATTTATTATCAAGCACACAATTTGGATTTCGCAAAAATTTCTCAACAATTGATGCATTATTAAATGCTACTGAAAAATAAATTTGTATCAAAGACTTTTAATTCTATTAATCATAACACACTTATTGAAAAACTGTCTCACTAAGATTTTCTTGTAGTAGTAAGCAAATGATAACTAGTTACCTCAATCAAAAATTCCAGAGAGGTAAATTATTTTTTGGAATAGTTACTGTTTTGCAATGGGGTACCTCAAGGAACTATTCTAGGTCCTCTTCTTTTTACTATTTATATTAATGACATGCGTTCTATAACTAATTGCAATATATCCAATATGGCGATGACACATGAATTTTCAGTGATAATACATTAATGCACCTAAAAGTGAAATCTATAGAATTGAATTGTAATCAATTGCCAAATATTTTTGCGACACAAGTTGAATATTAAAGCGCCACTTCTGCAATCTCACATGCTGCTGGGGAGGTAAAACGAATTAATAGTGCCAATCTGAGACTAGAGGAACTATATAGTTTTTTCAGAAAATTGACGAAGATTTAAGTCTTCAAGAACTGAATGTGAATGATCATTTTCATCATTGCTAAGATAATTCATCAGTTCATGAAATTGAGATTTTCTTGTCAATTTACAATTGTAAGCACAACGAAGCCAACATTGCTGAAATCGCCAAACCGTCTTTATAGTAGGTCATGGGATACTGAAGCTTTTAAATTCGAATTTTGCATAAATTTTTAATTAAATTCTGATTCATCACACATTCTTTACACGTTATAATAACCATTTATAAGATCTTTATGATGTCTTAGTTTGAACATACTATTATTATGTTTGAGCTTAGAAATAGTTAATATAACTAATGTAGATTATTTTATACTTACTGTAAATAGAAATAGGTCATGGAGGGTACCAAACAAATTTAAATCTATACATGCTAGACTCGAAGTGAATGAATTTTTATGTCATAAAGCAACATTATTTCAAGGAGAAAAAAGTCTCTTTTATAACAGAAACAGGCACAGGATACAAAAAAAGCTAAATGCACTAAATAACAAATGGCAATCGCAGTGAACTTCTAGCATATGGATCAATAATGTCTTCAATATTAACTTGAAAGCTTTTGTGTACATATATATGTGCCAGGCTTGATAAGCGATCTTCTAACACTGTTGAGCGTAAATAGTTTTTATCAACTTCATTGTGCTAACGCTAGGCAAGTGCATTGGAACAAAATCGAGAGCTTTAACTGCAGTGCTTGGTCTGTACAGGATTTCCTTGCAATAAGCTTCCCACACCTCACTTTCAGCAATAAATTCTACTTCAGAGCATCCCAATAATTCAGCATACATTGCGTATACATCTTTTGGCACTTCCTTGAACGACTTAGAAGACCAATTTTCAGAAATGAATGCAGATATACACATTGCAACCAGTTGATGATGTGAAAATATTGAGTTTATTTGATTGACAATAGAATCGAGGTAAGGTAACCATACTGATTGTATAGTGGTAATCCTAAGTCCTATTTTAGGCAAATTGGAACGGTAAATTTGCCGGCTAACTATGCGAAGCATGGTAACAGTTACATCAAATTTNGTTGTTGTTGTTGTTGTTGTTGTTGTTGTTGTTCAAAGGTTGAGTTTAGCTCTACCCAGCAAACACAGATCTTTCATAACGACGTCGTTTTTGTGGTGTATTGGCGTTTAATAGGCTTTTGAATTGTTTGAGTGGCGTTTATGCTGTGGATTAGTGACGGTGTATAATATTGTCTAGCATTATATATTTAAAAAATAGGAATAATTTTAGTATTACGACAATTTAAAAATATATTTCTTAAAAACTACATTTTTATTGATAATTTATCATTTTTATTATTGTGAAAAGACGTTGTTTTGTAATGTCATTTTAGTACCGTTATTATGTCGTTTGACGACGTCATTATCACAGTTCTGTGTTTACTGGTTAAATTTATAACTACAAGCAATTGTGAAAATAATGCCAACTAGTCTTTGTCTTTATTTTTGATTGACTATGTAAATCTTCAAAGTTTTCGAAAGACTCATCAATATAAAATGTCAGATGTGCTCTGATCTAAACTTAAAATCGGAAATAACTATTAAAAATTGGCATTGCCAAGGACAACTAAATAGAAAGGACGCAATTACAGCAAATAGTGTGAAATAATTCAGAGGCCAATTATTTTACAAGCATGCTTTATCATTTAGTTACACAAAACAAGAAAATTATACATTTTTTCATTGCTAAGCTTTCGCTTCTCATTTCACACAAAAACCTTTTCTTTATTTAAGAAAATGTCCTTAAACTTACGAACAAAACCCCTAAAATGTATTAGCCAAAAGGAAAGGAACGCCCTTTTTAATTCAAACTGAAAATAATCAACATCGAGACCGAGATCTTGGCAAGTAGTATACTTCTTGTGATTCAATGAATCGATGATGAATCCAAGGAAAGCATTACATTTGTTTGAAAATGGCGCTCATCATATCAAAATTTGTTAATTAAATATAGTCGGGCGCATGGTGGATCACGAAATTAGCGGGCGACAGCTATTCTACACTTAGAATATTTTCATGCTGAATCGTACATTTTCTGTAACTTGTATAAATCGTTTATTATGAATAATGCTTTCAGCTAACTATTGTCCGAAGCCAATTACAAATTGGAACGGTAAATTTGCCGGCTAACTATGCGAAGCATGGTAACAGTTACATCAAATTTACCTGCCAGATCTGTAAATTTCGCAAAAATGTCATCCTAAATACGGATGTTACCATTATTATTTGAAAATAATATTGCTCTTTGCGATAATGGCTAAATTTTTCTCTCAAAAACTGCACATATTTAACTGCATCATAGCATTCCACATTTGTGCATTGTAGAAATTCAAATAAAACCTTAGTTCTGGCCATTATTTGCATAAAGCAAATAAGTGCAACTAAAAATTTAGGCTGAAAAAGCAAATTTAAATGGAAATTTGCCTCTTATCTCACTTTTCCATTATGGTTACTGAGTAAGTGCTCTAGGGTTCGAACTATGGTTTCAAAATTGTCATGAAATACAATAAATGAGTCTTGAAGCTGAATAAACCTTGTTGTGCATAAGTTTTGAAGCATTGAAGCACTAGCCTAGCCAGTGGGGGGACGGGCGGCCGCCCCCCTCCCCGAGACCGAGATCTTGGCAAGTAGTATACTTCTTGTGATTCAATGAATCGATGATGAATCCAAGAAAAGCATTACATTTGTTTGAAAATGGCGCTCATCATATCAAAATTTGTTAATTAAATATAGTTGGGCGCATGGTGGATCACGAAATTAGCGGGCGACAGCTATCCTACACTTAGAATATTTTCATACTGAATCGTACTTTTTCTGTAGCTTGTATAAATCGTTTATTATGAATAATGCTTTCAGCTAACTATTGTCCGGCTTATTATGTCCAGGCCTATTGTCCGGGCGAACATATTTCATGCTGAATATTTTATGAATATATTTATTACGATTATATATAGTATATAATGCATCTTCTCCACAAGAATACTACACTCGAAGTATTTTTATACCTTTCTTGGATGAGCTAATAAACGATTTGATTCATCGGTTTTCGAAGCATAATACGCTTGCCTTGAAGATTTGTGCTTTCATTCCAAAATTTGTGCATCATTATGAATGTGAAAACATTGACAATATGATTGACTTTTATGAACCATGCTGTCCCATATACAAAGACCGACGTCAAGGCAGAGTATGAGCGTTGGAAGTTGAAGTGGATGAACAACACCGATGCTCCTTCTTGTCCTGCTACTGCTTTGTCCCACTGCAACGCCGATTTTTATCCCTGTATTTATGATTACCTCCATATATATTGTGCACTACCAATAACGACTGCTTCTGCAGAGAGAACATTTTCTTCTTTGAAGTACTTAAAATCATACCTTCGTACTACGATGACAGATGAACGATTAACTGGTCTTGCTCGTATTTTTATTCATAGAAGAGTTCCTATTGATGTGGAGTCAGCCATTGACAAATTTAGTGAAAAACATCGTAAGATAATTTTGAAATGAACAGCATTTGTAATTTTATTCATAATTTTTTTGTGTAATGAGCATATACTTGCATGTTATTGCATTAACATTATATTGAATACTGCACTATACTTTTGTTCACCTTTTCAATGCATTCATTCATTATATAGACTGCTATATATATGGTGTCATTCTTGTATCAAATTGTTTTTACTGGTCATTTTAGCTAATATATTACAAAATCTTAGTGTAAACTGATAATAATCCGCCATAACTACTCGAGAATATAATGTACATGTATATACTATTACTATGCATAAGTATATTTATACATGTAATAAAAAAAAATCGAATTAGTATGGATGAAATTTCAAATTTTATATTTTAAATTAAACGAATTCAAAATACGAAATCATAATCAAAGTATATGGATAAGATTACAGGATATATGATCATAATGATAAATTATATTTAAATATAACAAATTATGGTCCGCTCCCCCCCCTCGAACGCAAATCCTGGCTACGCTAGTGCTTTGAAGCGATCTGCAACCAGCCTGGCCCGTCCAAAAATAATTGTCGCCTTGCAGTAGACGAGTTAATGAAGGTGATCAATGCAGCCACAGTTGAAAGCATATATCGAATGGCATCAATTTGAGAGGTAGAATTAAGCACCAAATTAAGTGTATGACTTGAGCAATGAACATAAAGTGCGTGTGTGGCAGCAACTGATATTTCATGATGAACACCATTTACATGACCAGACATTGTGGCAGCACTATCATAACCCTGGCCAATCAGAAACAATTTTGACATCTTATGTTCTTTAAGAAGATTAAGGATTTCAGTAGTAAGTCCTTTTGCTGATAGATCTTTGACATTCACAAAAGAAATAAAATGTTCCATGATCTTGTGCTGCTTCTTATCTTTATCCTCCTTAACATTGCGAATGCAAAACGAAAGTTATTCCTTATGACCAAGATCTGTAGTTTCGTCAACCAATATGGAATAAACCCTAGACTCTTTAATATCTTAAAGTAGACTTGTGCTTATTTGTTCACCGATTATACTTATTAATTCATTTTGCATTGTTTTGGAGATGTAGGTGGCATTTCGTTTGCTTTGTGAAAATGTCTTTCACGGACTTTATCCCCAACGCCAATACGAAACTGAAGGAGAGCTCGAAAATTTCCTTCTTTTGCAACTATGCTCTCATCATGCGACATAAACCCATCAACGCGGTGACCTCTTAAAGAAAGTCCATTTCTTCCAAAAACAACTGTGTTTTAATTATGGGATAAGGCGTTTCCTATTTTCTGCCACAAGCCTATCTCTGTTTGAATCCAGAAAATTTGCTATATCTTTTGACGGATAAGATAAGATAAGATAAGACAATCTTTATTAAGAGAAAGTAAAGCAATTAATACAAACTGATGGCTTCTCAAAATAGCGTCATTAAAAAAAAATAAAACAAAATCATCCTATTTACAAACCTATACATTGCTAAGAAGGCTAAGAATAAGTCTACATTCTAGTAATTGTGTAATTGCTATTATAGAATTTGTACCCTGTCCAAGATCTTCCTGAGATGAATTTTTGCTCAAGAATAAATCTTTTCACACTATTTCGGAATTCTTTCAGTTTTGTAATATGCTTAATTTCATTAGGCAGATTATTCCATTGCCTTGTGGCTACGTTTAAAAATGAATTTTCTTTGACTTTACGTCTGAACCTAGTGACAACATATTTCTTAGACCGTCTATTGAAAGTTTTCTTAAATTCAGGGAGATTCATCTTATCATAAGCCGGAATTTCGTTAGCAGCTTTGAAAAATAATGTAGCAATATTGATTTGTATTAATTGTTGAGGAGAAGGACACGTTTCCAAAATATAATTTTTGGTGTTACTAGAATTTCTTTTGCAAACATTTAAAGCCCATTTATATTGCAGCTGAAGTTTATTTATCAATGATGTGCTCAAATTTGAAAATAGTACACTCCCGTAATTTAGGTGGCTCATAACAAATGCGTGGAAAAGCTGAATAATTGCATGAGGCGGAAAATATACAGGTATTGTCTGCATATTGTATAAGATTGCAATTAGTATAAAAGTTCATATCATTGACAATGTACTGAGTTGATTTTAACTCGTTGTTTCCTATTACTTAAGAAACATGTTATAATAAAACATGTTAAAAACAGCGACATTTACCAATATGCCGACGACACATGCCTAATAAGTACCCTAAAAATGCTTTTGATGCTACCAAAATCCTCCAAACAGATGTAGAAAAACTAAACAATTATTTTACAAATAATCAACTAAAACTGAATATTGACAAAACGCAATTTATAATTTTTTCACCGAAGCCACAAAGAAATCTAATAAGTGATATAGAACTAAAGATAAATAATAAGCCAATAAAGCAAAGTGATACAGTCAGCTATTTAGGAGTGGAGATAGATAATGAATTAAAATTTGAAAAATTTCTACTGAATAAGATTCAAAAAATTACTACAGGCATTAGATATCTTCATCACTTACACAATGTAATATCAAGCAATTATCATAAACAACTGATACATGCTTTCTGTTTGTCTCATTTTCAATACTGTTCTTTTCTTTTAACTAACCTAAATTCGAAACATCGTATGCTTCTATCAAAGACATTCAATTGGTGTATAAAAACTCTAAACTTTGCACAAAAGCATGATGAAGCATCAGTATATTGTAATAAATATAAAATATTAACTCCATTCTAACAAGTTCATCTGCATATGCTATCCATTTTACTTAAATTCAAA
The DNA here is from genome assembly GCA_900660155.1 of Hofstenia miamia. Lineage (NCBI taxonomy): Eukaryota > Metazoa > Xenacoelomorpha > Acoela > Hofsteniidae > Hofstenia > Hofstenia miamia. Next base: position 94,064 of record CABFPE010000105.1, read on the forward strand.
TCTCATCAAACATCTCTTCTCTTCCTAAAGGACTAATTAAATTTAAAGAGCGATCGCAAAAATTTCTGTGTTTAGATAAAAATTCTAATGGCTTTCATCACATATCAATTAAATTGTGGAATAATTTAGATTATGAAATGCGAATGGAAAAAAACTATAAAAAATTTAGAAAAATATTGAAGCAGCTTCTTCTAATAAAACAATATACATTAGGGAACGGTAATACACTTCATGCATTCAAAACATTCATGCAACTTTGAGCACCTACACAAACATTCACACAAACATTGATAATATAATTATATATTAGTAGTTAAGGGGGGTCGTACCCTGCTGCAAACAAACGCTTCTGATTGGTCGAGAGCTTATGACGTCACATGTCACGTGACAGACCGCGAATATCAAAGGGGATGGTTGAGGCGTTGAGTCATCTAATTGATACTTGGCACTAAGTGCTTTGAAGATCTCGCTAATTGATTTTTTTGACATCTCCGCTAATGGGTTTTTAGTGACGTCAGATATTTTTAAATATGTCTACTAATGGATTTCAATTAGTAATGTTTTTAATTGATTTACATATTAGGGCCATTTTGGTATGAGTAATTTCACTTTGATAATATCACGGGTCATTTTTTTGGTATGAGTAATTTTTGATATCACATTTGTTTGCATTACGCCATGTTAATAAATACCAGGTTATAACACATTACATTCCATAATTTCGAGAAGCTTACATGTATAATTTGGTAAAACTTTCAAAAACAAATTTCGCATTTTGTAAAATATTCCTTNAAATAGTACACTCCCGTAATTTAGGTGGCTCATAACAAATGCGTGGAATAGCTGAATTATTGCATGAGGAGGTAATAGGTCAGCAACCTGAGAAATAGTTCTTATGCCAGCAGCAATTTTTTTCTGTGTAGATTTAATGTGCTCGGAAAAAGAAAGTTTTGAGTCAATTATTATTCCTAAATATTTGAAAGTATCACTTGTAGAAATAATTGCATTTTTTATAGTCAAATTTTTATTTGTATGCAAGTTATTGTTGAAAAAGGGGTTCATTATACAAAATTGCGTTTTCTCGGCATTAATGCGTAATTTGTGCATAGCGAAATAATGGCTTAGTGACTGGCAGTTGGATTCCACTTTTTTTATTGCAACATCTAATGACTTGTTGGCGGAAAATATACAGGTATCGTCTGCATATTGTATAAGATTGCAATTAGTATAAAAGTCCATATCATTGACATAGATATTAAACAGAAGAGGTCCAAGAATGGTTCCTTGCGGAACACCTTTTTCAATATTCAATATACAGCCAGTCTGAAAGTTGATTTTAACTCGTTGTTTCCTATTACTTAAGAAACTCGCAATTAAACTAGTACTATCGAGGGAGAATCCCATACGTTTTAGTTTTTTTATTAGTATGTCATGGTCGATTGAATCAAATGCCTTAGAGAGATCTAAGCATGCAATGGCAACATATTGTTGATCATCCAATGCATTTCGCCAGTTCTCTGTTGCCTGGATAAGTGCATCATTCGTTGAAAAACTTCTTCTAAATCCAAATTGGGTTGCAGAGAGCCGATTATGTTTTTTAATACCTTATGCGTTCTAAAAAACTATTTTCATCAGTCACAGATCGAGAAAGATAATGTGTTCTCATATGTGATTGTAAAGTTCAATCAGATCCAGTTATTTTTTTATAGATCTTTAGTGGCGTGTTAACCAACCTTCCTAATTGGGTTTCTTTTCCAAGATGATTCGTTATAGAGTTAGGAGCAAACAAGGCACATGGTATGCAGATAACATCGGTAGAACTGAAAGAAAATCTAATGCAATCATACTTTCTAGTCAAATGATTGATATTGAGGTACCTCTTCTGTTTTGCATCCTGTGTGAAGGGGAAGGTAAAACTACTGGGAGGCATCCAATGATTATTAATAGGATTTAGCTTATCATCATCATTAAGGAAAACTTTCAGATCACGAGAGCGTTCATTGTTATCAATTATTATACGAATATCTAATGACTCACAATTTTTTATTAGCTGGGAACCACTAGGTGATTCATTAGATTCAATTGAAAAACTGTCAGCAACGGGTTCAAGATCGGACTGACAAACACGAAAAAATGATGTTATGGGACATTGAAACATAGTCTTTTACGCGCACAAATAACTAAAACAAAAAAATATAGTATTGCACTGAAATCTTTTGAAAAAAAGCAGAGCATTAGTTTGACACTTGATTAATATGCAATTAAGCTCATTTTCTTCTCGAAGTCTAAAAGACAATACAAAAATTTAACCCATACCCAATCAAACTGACCCTAATTGCCAATCTGAAATAGAAAAATTATAGTTGATTTTAAAACAACTAAAAATGTTCTGTAAAGATTATAAATCTAAATGTATTTTTAAAATTGCAAAACTTCAAATTGTTACAATGAGTCGTCTCAGCTCAATACAATGTATTTGAGATATATGTTTTAAGTACATGAACTTATAAACATAATGACAAAGCTACATGTATCACCTAACCGTATGCAGCCATTATTAGGCTGACTAAGAAACTATATTTCTTGTTGGCCGTAAGCATTAGTAAACTAATGCCCATGTTCCACAGCTTTAGTTTAGCATCAATGAGCCCTCTTTGCAATAGCAGGCTCATAAACGCGTTCAACCAGGACTGCGTGTTGTGCACATGACACAGTATGAGCTTGTCTGGTTTACTGCTACTAACTGCTTCAGCCGCTAAAATAGTCTACAATTATTCCCAACTTTTTCATGTAGTTGTAGTGAACTGCTACATACAAATCAAAATGTTATAATAATGTTGAATTGGCGGGAAAATAAAAGCTATAAATAAGATAAGATAAGATAATCTATATTCATTTGAATTTTTTACAATATTTCACTGATATTTCAAATGAATAGCGTCATTAACTACTATGTACAATAAAAAAATGAATAATAACAAAAATGAAATAAAAAAATAAAAAGCACTGACTAAAAAAAATGACTACGGATAGCTTACTAATTTCGATTTATTCTATAGTCGTTTTTATAAAATTTAAATCCTATCCATGATCTACCAGATATAAACTTTTGTTTGAGAATTAATGATTTTAATTCTTTCTTGAATTTTTTAAGGTTGTCTATTATTTTCATTTTTTTGGCAATATATCCAGTTATAAATTTCAGTATTAATAAAGGATTGACTCATGATGTTTTTATTAAATTTAACACATGAATAGTTTTTTGATAGTTTATTCTGCTTCAGACAGTCTGTTGAAAATGAGAATGATATCTCGTTATAGGGTGGAATTTCGTTTATGAGTTTGAAGAAATAAATAATAATATTGTAAATAATTAACTCTTGTGGAAGAAGAATAGATTTAGAAATATATTCTTTTGTTTTTATTACAAAAATTTAATGCCCATTTTAATTGAAATTGGAGCTTTTTTATCATTAGGCTGTGTAGTGTGTACATTAGTACAGAAGATATTAGCATAGTTTAAATTACGCATAACGAATGCATGAGCATTTGAATTATTGCAATTGGGGTAACTGTTGGGAAACATGGGATATCTTTCTAATAGCTATAGCCATTTTTTTAATGATAGTATTTATTTGTGACTTGAAATTAGGCTTTGAATCTATTATTACTCCTAGATATTTAAACTTAACAGGTATAACAGATGAATTATTGAAATTAATTGAATAGTCAGAGATGTCCGTTTTTTTTCTAAAAGGTTGCATTATGCAAAATTCAGTTTTTTTGTGTTAATACGCAATCTATGCATGCTAAAATAGTTGCTCAATTATATACAATTCGATTCAATAACTTTTACAGCTTTATCTAAGGATTTATTTCCACAGTAAATAGATGTATCATCGGCGTATTGTGTAATTTCGCAGTCAGTAATTTCCTAAAGTGTTAAATATATTAGTAAATCACATGTAAATCATGCACTTGTTGGGATCCCTTTTGTGCTGACATGCTTGAGATTGAAACATATTCCTACGCAATTCATAGCCGGAATTCTAATGCCTAACATATTATTGTTAAATTGAATGTGGCTTGTAATATGGCTGCAACCATGTTTAAATGCTATCGGAAGAATGTATGCTTTGAAAGTAATTTTTCTCTGCTTTGCGATAGAAATGGGGCTACTAGTTTGTTATGGGGATCATGGGAGTCAGTGTTCGTGTCAACGAACTTCATATTCTAGTTTTAATGTATTTGATAATTTTCGTTCATTAATAAAGTCATCGAGATTTGAAAAATCTCTAAATAGTGCGTTTATACGTTCATCCTCTATTAGGGTACTAGCCTTTAGAATTTCTGAATATAAAATGAAATAAAATATATAAATTTAGAGTTGCTTTTTACAATATAAAATACTGTTTACAACTCTAAATAGCGGCAAACAATAGAAATAAAGGAACAAAACACATACAAATATTTACAAAAATAATCACTATTATAAAAATTAAAACCTCGCCATTTGTATTCAAGCCTTTTCTTTGTATAACTACAGAAGTATTTTTTAACTTCGTTTTTGAGTACTCTATTTATTTGTTTTATAGATTTAGGTAAATTATTCCATATATTTATTGATGTATTGAGAAATGGATTTTTCATTATTTTCTTGGTATATGGAAGAGGCTTAATTTTTTGGGTTCTATGATTATGTCTAAGCAATATTTTAGAAGATAGAAAGCTGGATTTGTGATATAGAAGAATATTTTTAGTATTTTAAAAAAGTACTTAATATGTTTTTATAAATAATGCATTGTGGATTTAGAAAAGTTTTTGTTAATTTCTTGATTTCTGTGTTTCTGTTATATAAATGATTAACTGCTATTTTTATTGCCCATTTTATTTGCACATTGAATTTATTCAAAAGTTGATTTGTGTCGGTTACAGTGTGTTTCCATAATTAAAGTGACTTAGTATTAATGTGCAAATTAATTAAATTTTTGCTGTGGTGGGAAGCTGTTGTGATACATTGCTAAGAGCCATAATTGAAATAGACATTTTCTTAATAACACTAGTTATTTGTTTTGTAAAATTAGGAAAGAATATATTTAGGGGCATCCGTTTTTCTACTAGATGGCAGAAATTGAAAGAATTTTATGGATAAATGAATTTTGCATAAAATTATAATCTACCATTGAAGAAAACCAAAACAACAGTGGTGCCATAAAAAAATATTAATAAAATTTTCGCTCGAAAAACAGTAAGGCATATATTTTTCGATAATTTTCGATATGCAAATGAAATAATTTGTTTAAACCAAAATTGAATTGATATCAAAATGCCTGCAATAGCACACAAAATACAGGATAAACCATAAGTCACTTTACATTTTAAAAACTAAATAAATTTTTCTTAAAGAGCTATTTAAATAATTATTTTTTATTAGAAAGTTCTGAAAAGTAGTTCTTACTTAGTTACGACAGAATGTCTCTTAAATAGCCTCCATTCTCGGCTACACAAACTTGAGCTCTTTCTAAGCTATTCTCCATGACAGTTCTTAACATCTGAGGTTGTAGGGAAAAAATTTCCTTTCGAATGCTTGCCTTAAGTTTTTGAATAGTTCGGGGCTTACTTGCGAACACTGTGTCTTAAAGGTATCCCCAAAGCCAAAAGTCTGATGCTGTTAAATCAGGAGAACCTGGAGGCCATTCAAAATCGGAAGAGATTATCCGATCTTGAAACATTGCAGTTAACACCCGCTTTGTGGCTCTAGCGGTATGTACAGTTGCTCCTTTTGTTGCCACAAATACCCTGTGATGTTTGCTAACTGAGATTCAATAAAATTCACAAGCATGTCTCGATATCTCTTACAGTCACAGCATTTAGAGTCCAAATACACCTTTCTGATGTTACTCCACATCATACTGTGACTTTAACCGGGTGCAATGGACTCGCATATACTTGGCGTGGATTTTCGGTGCTCCAGAATCTGGTATTCTGCTTATTCACATGTCCATTCAAATAGAAATGTGCTTCATCTCCCACAATCAACTTGCGAATAAACTCACTGTCATTTCTTGCAATTTCCTGAAACCTGACAGCATAATTTAGTCTTTTCAGAAAGTCTTGTGGTTGCAAAGATTGCACTAATTGAATCTTGTAAGGGTACATGTACAAGTTCTTGAAAACGCCCTCGAGTGAGTGTGGTTGAGTTCTCTTCAATGCTACGACTCACAGCTTCAGTATTTTCACGTGTACGTACTGAACGACCTCGTCCGCTTTTAGACCTATCACTTATAGAGCCATGCTCTTGAAAAAGCGTCACTAAATTCATTATTGCAGGTCTACTAAGGGAATGTCGAACATAGAAATGGCGCAAATACAATCTTTGAGTTGCAACAATTGACCTTTCATTTTTAAAGTAAATTTCAATTATCTTCACTCGTTGTTCTGCTGTAAACTTATCCATACCAAAAATTTTCAAAGATTATATTTTATAATTTTGAATAGAGACATAGAAATATATTTATAGAAAAAAAGTTATTTAATTTTCAAAATGTAAAGTGACATATGGGCCACACTGTACTTTCTATACGGAACATATACATAGGATTCGCAAACATTAAAACAACGTTCATAAATTTATACCTATGTTTGTACAAAATCACACAAAACCACATACAAATTGAATTCAATTAAAAGGGTATCGGAGATGAACACTAAATGTCAAATTGAAATCAGTCCTGTGCAGAGACATAATAAACGGTTCAATTGGATGGAAGAAGTAGTTAATCAAGCTTCTCGTTGATGTACTAGAAGCAACATTCATCTTAAATACGAGCCTTCCTGTTCGCTTACAGAAAAACCTAAACAAATGAATAAGTTTGCATTTACTGTAAAAGGACGGCATTCGTACATAATTTTTCAATGCAATAGCTAAAACAATTTAGTTTTAAAAATGTAAAGTATACATATTAAAAAAATGGTGACCAATCATTTACTAAAATTGAATAATTCATTTAGATAATATTGTAAAGCTTCTTATCTCAGCTTTGATGTTAGCGAACATGACCATGGAAAATGATAATTTTTCATAACCAATGTTTGTTGAAAGCAATTTAATATTCAGTAATTGATAAATTTCTAGCTGGGTAATATGTTGGATAATTGAAAGATTAGTTGTAATTAGGTTGCTATAAGTTTAGTGTGATGAAAAGTACAAAACAGTTTGTTATACGTTTGAGAATAGAATATTATAGTTCAAAAATTTGATACCTAATTGGAAGATCTCCACATACTTTTGGTCGATCTAGGATAGAGACAAGTTTGTCATCATATTTAAAGGAGGTGACATCCAAGTAAGGACTGCTCATAAAAGATTGACACGTTATGGGCAATAGTGATAAAATTCGCTTAGCTGCTTCCTTTTCCGTTCCACGCCGCGAAGAAAGGATCATCTGCTTTATTCGTTCATAATTACACCTAAATGGTTTACCATTAATCGCTGATATAAAGAATTTAACAAATTTCTTGAATGAGGAACATTTAACCTAATTTCAAAATTTTTACACACACGAGAATTTTCACATTTGGAAATTAATAAATTAAAACTATGCTTTTGATGCAAATACTGTTGTAGATTATTCAAAGGACAATAACAATGAAAATAATGAATTAAATGAAAATAAAATATAGAGGTATACATAAATCTGAATTTGAGCTCTTTGATATTAATCCATAATTCAAAGATTCTACAATATTAAGCAGTAGGTCATTATTGATGTTATATTCAGATAGAAACAAATTTTGTGGATGAAAAAGCAAATTTTCAACAATGATTACTTCCAATAAATAACAAATATATAAAAACAATCAAACACCGATTCATTCCACAAGTTAACATCAAATGAGAAAAATCATTTGCAAACGTTTACCCCTAAAGAAGAATGACATTGATAAAAGTAAGGATGATATTAAGTTATTAGAAATAATCCCGATGACAGCCCCATTCAGGCTTATACATTTTGATAAACTACAAGATTGACATACATGCTTGAATTAGATTTAAGGGATAAGAGGCAGCCATTTTGAAAACAAAAATCATCACTATGATCTTCAAAAATTTTCAAAAGTTCTGTTGATGAATTTTCATAAATGGTTAATACACGAGAGTTGTGTATGGAGTAAACGACGAACAGTTTTGGAAGATAGTCGCGTGAAGTAATTGTTTCAGAGTTGCCAAACTTGATGAATAGTGTGTCTCTGTCCAAGAGTTGAAAGCGTTGCATCTGCAATCCACTTAGATAATCGAAATTCACAAAAAATGAAGCTAAACGATTCTTTTCACGTGAAAGCTTAAATATATGAACTAACACCTGATGCAGAATAACTGAAATTGGCGGTATCGCTCTAAACACACGTAAATGAAATATTGAGCAGTTATAATTTAATATTTATATTGATAAACGCTTGAAAACATATCAACTCATTTCATAAGTTCTGCATGAATTGTACTTTTTCAAAATGGAGCGGCTTTAATTAGTATTATATAATTTCTGATTGAGTATTATTATTACAATTTGCATTTTTACAGATCAATTAAATTAAAATTTGCTTGATTAAAACCTACGTTAAGATGGAAGTACACAATAGTAATTTGAGGAATGTAATATTCAATTGGTTCAAAAATCACTTCACAAAAAGACGAACAACTAGATGGAACGAAAACACCTTATCAACATTACAACATGCCAACCATAAACCTTCCAGACTATCATTTGTTTCATAGCTTAGAAATAATTTGAAAAAGGGCTTCTGCACCGCCAAAATTGATTTAAAAAATGACTCATAACGTACTCGAATCAAGATTATCCATATAAAAGAATCACCACTAAATCTGAAGCCTGATGAAAAATCGAATCATGATTATATTGCCATCATACATATTTGAAATTTCAAAACACTGATGACATTATTAAAAATCTATTTTGTGTTGTTAAGCTATCCAATGCCCATTTGGGATCAATTAGAACCTATGTTGGGTTCCGAGTGGACCCGACACTGCGTGCTGAATAGTGTTTACAAGCTTAAATCTTACAACACCCCCACCTCTTCTTCTGTTCTATTTTTCATCGATCTACCTGACACACAAAAACTAAAACTTGTGGTGCAAAATCTAAAATCTATTCAATGAAAACAATGCTAACCGTGCTGCTATAAAATTTCGAAACTTGGAGTTTTTTTAATGGCTCGGAAATTCCAACTAATTGACAACGTTACCTCAAACGAATGGACGCAACAATCTCACCCCTTGAATTTCATTCTTGTTAACTGTCAAAGCCTTTTGATATAGCAAATGCTTTCAATGAGGAATTTATAAACATGGGGCAATATCAAGGTACTGAAAGTTCAATACCAAAATGAAACAAATAATGAGAGATTCCCTAAATCTTTTTCGTTTATGTATGTGAACGGTGTGAAATCTTTAAAGCTATTTCAAATCCTTAAACTAACAAATCTTGTGGCCCATCTGAAACTCCAACCTGGTGTATTAAGGAATGCTCTTCTTAAATTATATACCCACTATGCTTTATAATAAATAGTTGCATAAGGACTAATCCATTTCCATATTCGTTAAAAATGGCATTTATAACACCTCTATATAAAAAAGACAATCCTAAAAACTATTCAAATTATCGTCCCATTTCAATCACCTCACCCTTTAGCAAAATATTTGAAAAATTACTTTTTGAACAAATAACCTATACCTTACAAAAAACCTCACTTCTCCCTGAAACACAATTTGGATTTCGCAAAAAACGCTCAACTATAGATGCCCTGCTTTACTCAACTGAGTCCTGGCGAAATTGCTTAAGCCCATGCTACACGAACAACTTTTGTCGCCGATTTTTGTTGGCAACGAAAATCGTTCGTGTAGCACCCCTCTTCCACGACTAAAATCGGGAGTAATTATCTAGACTAAAGTTGTTCGTTCGGTCCAACTAAAGTTGGCGACAAAAGTTGTCCGTTCGGTCAACAAAAATTGGACAATAAAAATTGTTCGTGTAGCACCCCCTTCGCCAACTTTAGTCGTGAAGTAATTAAATGACAAAAGTTGTTCGTGTAGCAGGGTGCTCCGACCAACTTTTTTGTCAGAGAAATAATTCTCCAACTTTCTAGTAATTATCACCTTCAAAGATAAATAAACAATTTTAAGCTATAATTTCAATCGTTTTCAGAGTTCATTTCAGACTGTAAATTTAAAATTAGCTAGGTTTATAGAATTAATAATCATGATTGTACATTTTTATGTTAAAATAAACACATATCACTATGTAAGCATTTCTTTTGTATACTTGTGTTCAGCATTAAATTAAAACAATTAACTCATCAAAAAGAATCCTTTATAGTAAACAAAAACATTTGAACTTTGCGAGTTATTAAATAGTGATTAGATTGGGAATTCGATCACAGCGTAGCTTTGCGAACTCAAGTATTGTTTAAACAGTGGAGAAAATTACGATGTTTGGCTTAATTTCAAAGTAAACAGCTCATTCTTATTTCAATATTCGTGCACAGTGATAATCTGCTCTCAAATGAAAATACGCATCGACACAGGTTACATACCATTCTGTAGTCCGCGATAGCTCAGTAACAATCGTATTTTTAATGTGATTTCATTAATTTAGATAGTTTTTAGAGCGATGAATATATGCAATCAGTATGAGGAAGTTATTACATTTTTTTGTTTCCAGCGCCTTGTAGATATTTTAAAATTTTGTATCCAAAGTCCATATATATATATATATATATATATATATATACT
>CABFPE010000105.1:105583-159322 GCA_900660155.1 Hofstenia miamia
ATATATATATATATATATATTGATTTCCTACTTAATTAATATTGAATTCTGCTTTCATAATGTTAAAATAATAAACATTAATTTGTAACAATGAATGAAGATCTTTAACAGAAAACATGTAATTTATATACTTTATAATTTTAGTGAAGTACAATATGAATTTAGACAACAAAGCAATAATGCTGTTACTGCTGGCTAGCAGATATAAAAATCCAACATTTACAGCTTGCACAATCAGTAAATTGTTTTAAGTCAAAAGAAGTGAAATGCGCTCTATAATTATGCAATTTGCCTCTCAAATTCAAGGGCATTATTACGATCACTCTAGGAATGTAAACAAGCACATTTCATCACGCGCGGTTTAATAATATTCAAAAAATACGAATACAGATATTGAAACAATATACAATTGTTTCAATAAAGACATTAAAACATGACATAAAATAGCTTGTTGCTGATGCGTATTCCAAAAATTTAATATTGAAAAATATTTTAATATTTTAGTTCAACTGTTATGTACATGAGCAATATTAATATTTCTTATTTTAAATATTACTGCATATTCGGATATTCTTGTAATTCTTTCTTAATATTTTACAATGAAGTAACTGAAATAATAAAAAGTTGTTGTAACACTATGCTACACGAACAACTTTTATCAACAATTTTTGTCGCCAACTAAAATCTTTCGTGTAGCACCCCCTCCCCAACTTTTGTCTAAAACTAATTAAATGACTAAAGTTGTTCGTGTAGCATACCAAATCAACAACAAAAGTTGGCGACAAAAGTTGTTCGTTCGGACGACAGAAATTGGTGACAAAAGTTGGCGACAAAAGTTGTTCGTTCGGACGACAAAAATCGGCGACAATAGTTGTTCGTGTAGCATGGGCTTTAGATAATAATGAATAAGTAGGCATAGCATGCATTGATCTTTCTAAAGCTTTTGATTCAATTGATCATAAGATTCTTCTTGAAAAATTAATGTATTTAGGATTTGACTCAAATACTAAGGAGTTAATGCGTAGCTATTTAACTATTCGCTATCAGCGGGTTAAAATTAATGGGACACTATCAAACTGGGGAAATGTTTACAAAGGTATTCCACAGGGCACAATTTTAGGCGCCTTACTTTTTTCACTTTATGTAAATGACCTCAATAAAGCAGTAAATGAACATTGTATAATTATTCAATACGCAGATGACACTTGCCTTTTCGCACATGATAATCACGTGATGTATCGATATATAATTTAGAAACCAACCTCTTGCACTTGCATAAATATTTTAACATGCATCATTTTACCGTTAATCCCTCAAAAACTGAATTTTGTGTTATGTCACCTTCTCCAAAAAACGAGAATCTATAAAAATGCGCCAGCAACCAGTAAGAGCCTTGGTAATGAGTCATTTTATATATTGCAATGTTTTATTGAATAGTATAAGTCAGACATTATTAAACAAAATCAATTCTTAAATAAAATGGGCGGAACGTTTATGTAAATCCAAAAAATCTATTAGTATCATGTGCTTTATCTTTTATCAAGTATTTATCTTTACTAAAATTTTGGGATATTTATAAATAAAGCAAGCATTACGATAAATTGCAATTTCTGAATTATGCATACATATCTTCTAACAAAAGGACATCAACAGTTGGTAAGGTAAAATTCAAAAAACATTTCTTAAAAAACTCATTTCTTAATGGTACCATCGAAACTTGGAATGATTTACCAGTAAATGTACGGAAGCTGAAAACTCAAATAAAGAATATTCTTAGCCTAACTTATGTTCCAAAATTAATAAATACTTCATGGAAAGGGTTCAAATTTTACGAACTTTGGCATAACTGAATAGTATTATATAAATAATGTACTAATTTGTAAAATTTTTTGTACATATTTTTCATGACGTGTTTGATACAGCAAACAGCAATTTTGTTGAATTTATGCACGGTGTTATATAAAGATATTCTTCTTATTCTTCTTCTTCTTCTTCTTGGTTTGGATCAAAGAATTAATGCTCTCTATGTTAAGCTTTAAAACTGAATGCAAACATTATTAGTGCTACTCACACCTGGTTTGACATTAACTTTGATTGGAATAATTTCCCTAATTCGCTTTTCATTACCAACGTCCGAACTGACTGTGCTTGCTCTCAAGATCCTACAGGATGTTTCATCATTTCTCATAAATACATCGAATCAATTAACTATTTGTGGTGCCAAATAGATATTTATATTACTATGTATTTACAATCAGCTGGCAAACAGTAAATATAGAACGGGATAAAATTAATTCACATTGTGCTTTGCTATCAGAAACTTTGTCAGTCAATCGGTAGCTCCTGATAATACTACTATTGTACTCTGTGGTGATTTGTCTTATGATTATAGACAGATTAGTTGAGTACTGTCATCCATGTTTACAACAACATAATATTAGAATACCTGCCATCCTTAAGGTGTGTGTACAGCTTATCAATGAAATATAATATTTCGCAATCGAGCGCTCAAATAGGACAAATTCAGCTGCACACAGGTGCAAAGGACGATCAATTAATAAAACTAATGAAATCAAGAGTTCAGCATTTGAGTTGTATTAATTGTGGCCCAGATAGGTTTACAATTTCTTTTATTAAGATGTACCCAGTCTACCTCACGTTCTCCAGCTTTTCCATTTTTAGCTAGCTGCGGGTGTATTTTAAGACTGTAAAAATTTTAACTTTGGTATCACGTTCTGGGGGATTTCACACCTAATGCCTTTTCCTACTACTAAACATATAAAGAACAAAATGATAAATAATTCAGTAATATAAGATACGAAATTCAGATAAATGTTCGCTATTAAGTAACTGAAAATTTACCTGAATAGCCTCATTAAATTTCCAACATACCTATACAATATAATTATAAAACAAATATTTTAAACTATTTTAATTATCAGTTTTCATATTTTATACTCTGTCCCAGTTAATAATTAAACCGATTTTTAGGAAAATGAGGTAGTATGATATAAACACGAGTATAATTTCAAGTTTTGACTTTCATTTTTTTATAATATGCACAAGATCCTAAACTATCTAATGCGAGCCAAAACCTTGGTATTTACGCTATAATAAAACCCTAATTATTGATATAAAACTTTACTTATTAACTGGGACAGAGTTTAGTTATTACACAATTTGTATCTTAGCCATGAATTACCATAAATGTATACAGTTTCTTTTAAGAAAAATTGTAAACCAATTGTTAAAGCAATATTATTTATTTCTTTAAGTAGCGAATTTCAGCTTTAGAGGGCAACATTAAGGAAGGAATCCCTTGCAAATTTTCTTTATGCATACACCAGTAAATTTTTTTGATGTTGATATCTGTTTATGAGTCAATCCCAGAGTTTTATTCATACGATAATATGATACATTTTTTATGAGTTTGAAGATCTAACGTAATATGAGCTGTTTTAGAAAGTGGAGTGACCTAGAAATTTAATGCTTAATCTTAGAAGAGTTTTTACTCTAAACATTTAATGTCCGTCCTAATTGTACATCAAAATTTTTATAAAGTGTGGGGTTCAAGTTAGTAAATTATAAAAAATATTTGCGGAGATAAGTTTACTTATGATAAAGCTTTGAAGAATTGAATAATTGCACAATTGGATAATTGCCAATCTACAATGCCATACTTCTTACACCTGTTGCTGATTTTCAAACTATTATATTTATCTGATTCTTCTCTAGTATTTGATCAACACAAACGTCTTAGCTTTTAAGTATCAATTCATTGCCACCACGCTCTTAACCAATGCTATATGCTTATTTGCTACTCTTTCTTATAAATAGAATAGCTTTCCCAGAATACAAGTTGTGTTTAATTTTAAGATTTAATCATGACTAATGTAGTATCAATGTCTAGAACTGAGGCCAATTTTTATATGTAATCATAATAAGTCATTATTGTCTTACTGTATTCAAAATATAGCACAAAACAAAAATTTCACATTTTTGTTATATTAAGTTTGACCCCCTCTTCCGATGAAAGTATGACACTGATTTTCATGACAGACCTTCTAAAACTATTGTTTTATAAGACAAACTATTTTGTTGCTACGGTGGCCCAGGGACAAAAAATCAATAAAAACTGATAATAGCACTAAAGTAAATAGGGGCTACGCCGGCAAAAAACATTTCACCGTAACATTTTTTTATAACCATGACCTCTAACAATGATGACTCAATCAATTGAATTTTATAAATATATTGATATTTATCAAAACATTGACTATTTTAAATTCATTTTTGCACCAAAACATTTGAATTTTTTGCTAAAATGAATTTTTGCAAATCCCCTTTGACACAGGCCTCTATCAAAAAATTATTCCTCTAACTTTATCTTGCTCCCACAAAGTTTTTAGGAAAAGTAAAAAAACATCAGCTAAAAAATTATCGCCCACCCCTGAGTGCGTTTAGAGTTAAATATTTTTTTTAAATAGCCTGTAGTACATCATTGTATACAATGTTAATAATCTATGTAAACTAATGTCCATTCGAAACAATAAAAATTATAAACCATATTTTAGCTTTACAGATAAACTATAACTTTTTATTAAGTGTTTATGAACTAAGCATCTATAATACTTTAATAATCATATCAACCTATGTGATTCTCCACTTTTAGGAATATTTCAAAAGGTATGTATAGTGTAGGAGGGGGTTAATATTTTCCACCCCTCCCTATTACTACCTATTTCACAAAAATTCAAATCGATGACCTACTATTCATCACATTTCTCAATGACAAATATGATTTAAATATATCCTTAAAATATTAAAGGAATCCCTACCGTCAGTCAAAAATGTTATTATAAATACCACTATATTGGAAACATTCAAACGATTTTTTGCCCACCTTTAACTTGAATACTAACATCATCTATAGATTCAATCATTACCAAGGTAATTCTCAATGATTGTTTTGGGGTTCAGCACTACATTTCTGATGTTACCTGGTCCCATTTCATAGTCTGTCTTTGTCCAACAAACCCTTTGCCTTATATTTTTTATATTATCTGCTATGAGGAATAACGTTTTTCACCACTATTACTAAAAATGCACAATTTTGAACAATTTAAATGTCTAAATTATAAAAAATAAATTCATGCAACTACTTATCACTATTCTAAAAAATTCCACTTCATTCTTTCAAATTATGATGCAATGAGGAAATATATTTAGAACAATATCAAGTTTAATGTTCTAAATATTCGATGCTTACAGCACAGGGAAATATGTTAGTGCTAACATACTATTCAAAGATAATTTTCTGGTAATCTAGTTGGTCACATTGACAGCGATTGAATATTTACTTCTTATTTGTTTAGAGAAGTAGAAGTGTGTGGAACACACACATCTGGCGCTAGTTTCTGGGCTATTACCCTAAATCGACTCAAAAATATGAAAAATGCATGTCATTAATAGATTGTCTGGAGAAGTAAGTAATTGAAGAAGTGAACATTAATCAAAAATTAAAAGTAATTTTAGAAAAATATACAAATAAAATATTACGATTGTAAGAAAGTAACATTCGAGTCGGCATTGACATAATGCATTCCAACTTCATGAAGTCTAACGAAACGTCCACCATGAGTTACTTTAAATAAATGAATAACCTAAATAAGAAGTTATTGTACAAGTAAATGAAGATTAAAAATATGACTGTTTTGAACATTTTTCAAAATTACTTTTGTAAAATGGGATCATTTAACTGAAACGATATACTATGCAATTAGTGATTAAAGTAGTCTACTTGCTTTTATCTGATATTGAAAGAAACATGCCTATGGAATCCTATGGATTTATAAATATTAAAACACGGAATCAATTACGCCCTGGTAAGCATGCATACATATATACATTTAGCAATAACTCGGTTTGCTTATAAAAATTGAAAATATTTTAAATATTTCACAATGTTTTTGATCGCTGCTGTTTGTACAAAATTTGAGAAATTTTATATTTGACAATTAATTTCGTTGAATTCGCACAGTATCCAGATCCTGCGAATCTTAAGATTCCGATTCGTATTCGAAAAATATTTCCGTTTCTAGTTTTATTTTTTTGTTTATGCATCATTCAATTGTGTCCAATGTATTTTCAGATTCCCCATGAACAAATTGCCAGAACTTCCAAATTCTGCTGGTCATACATCATAAGCGATCTCTGTCAAAACGTCAAAATTAAGAATTCCAAAGTTATAACTTTGGCGAAAAATTTGAGGAATTAAAATTTGGAATTCCATTTATAGGTAATTGACTTAATAAACTAAAATTTGAATTCGAAAAATAAACTTAAAATATGAATATTTGTGGATTCGCAGAAGCATCTAATTTGTACGTGATTTCTCGCTTAAAATAGACATTATGCACACACCCTTAGCTTTCATCCGCGCTGTCTAAAGTTTAGATCATTCAACTTTCCATTGCAATGCGCATAACGATAGAGCAGTGTGAAGTCAACTCAAAGTTGAATGCACAAAAATTTAGACTATGCGGAAGAAGTATAACTTTGAGTGCATGAAAGACTATTTTGAGCGAGAAATCGTGATAGATAAATTAGTATGACCTAAGTTAAAACAAAGGAATGATTTAGAACTCTGTATTTACATTTCTTTCTAAATTGTATAAGCACTTTAAAAAATTTTTAGAATTGGATTCAATCAACTACATATAATGAATCGACAAAGCTATATATTTTGTTTATTTTATCTAAATTAATCCAAACTTTTAAGTACAAACTGTTCCAAAATTCACTATTCGATCGCAAAAAATTAATTAATGATGGATCCATGAATTAAATTGCATGTTCACAAACATGACTGGGAATTTTGCTTAAACATTTACAATCTTAAGATCAAAAACTGGTAATACTTGGCAGGGCTTTAATACTTGTCACAAAATGTTTGATTTTATTAGTCAACATTTACAATTTATTATCACAAGTGAATTCGTCAATTTCATAGTTTGATTTTCTCTTCTAATTTGAACATGTGGCTACATTACGTGCACATAAGAAAGAAACGTGTGAGAGTTAAAAATTTCTCAATTATTTAAACCAAAAACGGGGTGACCAGTGATGATCGCTTAGATAATGTTATTGAAGCATGAAAGGCACACAATGAATTTGGTGTCTGTCCTGTTGGTGAAGTTGCATCTGATGTTCAAAAAGATCGGCACAAATTATCTTAATTTGAAGCCATGCTGACCTCAATTCGCCCAAGAATTGTTGTTAATAAAAGATGAAATGTTTAATGATGATTTTAGCCATATTTACTGTTAAGGTTCAATTTCATTGCCGGGAGAAACTTCAATGCTAACAGGTGAAATAACCCTAAAATTTCTATGCACAATCTATTGTATAGTACAGAGCTGTTTGTGTGGTTAACAGACATGTTTACTGGCATGGTCACTTCTACTTCTCATCTTCAAACGTTGAAAGCTCTTTGTTTGAAGTACATTTCTGAAATCGAAAATAATAATGCTTAAAACACTATTCCAACAAGAAAAAACTTGGAGACTTATGAGACTCCCTGTACATGCTGATAAAATTAAATAAATATTAATAAAAATATTTATATATAAACAAATTAGTATAGCGTAAATAATGAAAATTCAAATGTTTAAAAGTTGTACAAAATGAATGCAATTTAAACCTTTAGTACATGGCATCATCGCATTATTAAAAAGAACGGATTTATGAAAATCGATGTAAGCTATGGTTAGAAATCCTACCTGAAATTTGTAAGAAAGAACAGCTAATAAATCTTCATATAAAGATAATCCAAGATTTTGGAGCAAGAATATTTTATCATTTTTGAAAATTGCATGGTCAATTGTTTCACCGTCCTCAAAGTTTACAGTATGAAGAGTGATATCCCCTACTTCAATGGGCGCATCAAGAATTCTACGGAAAGATCCAACCAAAAGAATTTGCGAATTTTCCATAAACAAACTGCATTCTCGATTAAGATGATCATCAGCAGAACATACCTAAACAATAATATAGATATCAATCAGTGTTGATAAAAAATGGCAATGGTATTACGCACCTCTAAAATTAGATTACCTTAATAGATCGATAATGTGAAAAGAACTCAGCAAAAAGTTTGGGTCGAACGAAATCATCAAAAAATTGAGTTTGTTTGTTACGATTTTGAAATTGAGTCCATGCTTTTAACATACCATTTCCTCGATAAGAACCTAGAAATTTGTAAATTTCAATGCTAACTAAATGGTAATCGAAGCATATTAGGAAACGCCCATCAGGTGAAAATTTACGGAAAAAGATAGCTGGTTTCTCAATATCTCTAACGGATAATGAGGGAACAATAGTTTTGTAAACAGATCTTTTAAATGTTTGTGAATCCAAAAACCCAAGTGAACGAAAACGAATAATGTTGCAAAATTCTTCATGGCAGTCTTTATAAAAACCATTCAAACTCCTTCCACAATCTCTACCATATATTGGCCTAAATATCCACTATTACGAATAACATTTTGTACAAAAATTTTTAAATCATAATAAAACTTCTTTTTGATTCTAAATGGAAACAAATGCCATTTTCAGTTATTTTGCGTAGAGAAAATTTCCTTTGAGGTGTAACTTAACAAAAAACAACTGACAGTTTTGCTGCATTGACAAACAATAAATGCCAAGACCCAGCCTAATTAATAATATCCAGACGACTTCAAAATAAAGGAATATATGATACGATATACAGAAGCATTTTTTTGCAAGTGATACAAACGAAACAGCTGATAAGTTTGAGTTGGCAATTATGCTCTTTAGTTGATTAGCTGGTTCGTGTTGGAAATTTCTGATTTCAAATGAAAATATCTTCAAGCACAAATCCTTTGTTGCAAATTCTGTTGCAGCAAGTTGCCCATATTGCGAAACTTATAAATGGAATTTTTATGAACTGATATTTCTCTTGTACGCCAAATGCATGAAATGCCATTAGCACTGTCAACGAAAAGTGTAATTCGATAGTATACTGCATATTCATAGTTTAGTGCCTGTTGATTATTATTGTCCGTGTACTATTTTGGCGCCCATTGCTTACTTTCTTAACACTTATTCTTTCTACTTCTGTTATGTTATTCAGAGTTTTCGAATACTGTGAATTTTAAAACGACCACTAGCAAAATACATCGAAAGAACTGGAAGGAGAAATATTATTACTCCGATTCGTTATGAGGTTCAAGATTCTGATGACTTTACTGTAAACAGTTTATTACAACTTGCTAATATGGATATTCATTGTAACTGTAGCGTGCAGTAGCTAATTTGCATTGTGCTCTATTTTGCAGTTTTTATAAATTTGTATCATCCTCATTTAAGCATTAAATAGCACTATTGTCTTAAATGGATCAAATGAAGGAGACCAAATAATTAGATGTAACCGCAAAAACATTTACTTTTTCGCTTTTATTTATTTCAAAACTAACATTCAATTGCAATACAAACAGGGCAACACCTTCATTCCAAAGCATTTGATTAGGTTTGGAGGTGAAATTTATAGATTTCTATTATTTCAAACATTTCTTACTTAGTTACGACATTGGGGATGAGTCAGCATATTTAGTAAAACGATTAATAAGTACTAAGAGGTACTGACACCCCTCATCATCACAGGAGAGCCTCTCTATGTCCATATGGATGACTTTGTTAGTACATTTGGTGGCTCAGCTGTATAATTCAGCCCTTTGTTTTAGAAAATGTCTGGTACCTTGGAGCAAGCAGGTTGTTCACTTGTCAATGACGTCTTGGACAGTGGCTTGAATGCCAATTGTACCTCCCCTAAGGATCTAGAAAGGCTTGGCAGAACTCTTAATATTTTGTATGAATCCAGCCTCTGCATCAAAAGAAACAAGCATCCTCTCCTTCAGCCACATCTCACCTTCCTTGGAAGAGTTATTGAGCTGGGTCACATTTCTATTTAAAATGATGCAAAAGATCAGTTAGAAAGAATTGAGACTCTGCTGTCTTGTAAGGACGTTCAATGCCTTATGGGCTTCCTAAACTATTATGTTGCCTTTATACCAGAGCTGGCAAATAAGACCAAACATATTTCTAATTTACAGTGGCACTGCATTGAGTTCAAGTGGACATGGGCAGAGCAAGAAGAGCTCAAGATTGTTATTATACAGATTAATTAGATTCAAGATAGTTCGAGAGTTCCTTGCTAAATATGGCAAAGACGAAACAAGATAAAAAGACAAAGAGTGCGACACAACTATCTTGTCCAATTTGCGCCGAAGACGTTGATGGGTATGCATCAATTTGCTGTGACAGGTGTGAAACATGGGTCCACTGCAAATGTGCGGACATTTCTGAAAAAGCGCTTGAAATCCTGAAGGCAATCTACGGAGTTCTCTGGGTGTGCCCCTTGTGCAAAGATGAAGCCATCGTCAAGATTAAGGAAATTTGCAATTCTTCTAACTCACTTAAGAAGCTTAGGAATGATATTACTGAAATCAAAAAAGGTCTATTGCAAAATAAAATTCAGCAAATTCAAAGCCAGGTCGTAAAACCAAGAGTAAAGCCAACAAGATCGACTGCAAACTCATTTGCTAAGCCCCGGGGAATCAGAATAAAAAACCTTCCAGAACCTGAAGTGAAAAATATGTCAGATAGAATTACTGCTGAGAGAGAAAAAATTGATTCTTGATTTTTTGGGAGAAAAAGATGCAGCAATAGAAGACATCTTCAGCGCAGGCAAGAATGATAGAACAAAAACAGTGCCTGGAACAATTATTGTTCGTTTCAGCAACCCCTGGATTACCAGGCAAATTTTAGTGAGTGCACATAAATATAAGCATTTCAGAGAGGAAAGATTTTTCTATCACCTGAACATAATCCAGAAGAATTAGAAAAAGTTAATAAACTCAGGTGAATACATGAGAATCAGAAATCTAAAGCATTTCTTGAAGGGAGTTGAACAGACGGATTCCTTATGAATATTCGATCACTAAAGAAACCCAACACTTCAATGTATCTGACTGCTGATTTAAAGCGAAAATTCTGTTGATTTTTGTTTCACTACTGAATGTTGGCTCAATTCCGATGTTTCAAATGAATTTGTCGGCATCAGAGGTTACAAGCTCCTATGAGCATTTTCGCTGTTATTTATTACCCACCTTCCATAAATCACAGTAAGAAATATTATAGTCACGTCTCGGTCTTTCTGGCATTTCCCCAAACTCTCAAATCATAATTTGAGTGATTTTAATGATTTAGATGCTAAAGAAATATCAGAAAATAAGTGCTTGGTTAGTTTATTCCAGGGTACAACTTGTTAATTGAGACAATAAGATTACATTTTGTGTAATAAGCATGATGCTTATGATAAAATAGAGACAATTAAATCCAGTGTGGATAGTGACCATATAGGACTTCTAGCTATTCCTAAAGTTCCTGCTAAAATAATTCATTGCTACATTCATTTTTGTGATCACAATCGCTGCAATAAAAGGGCTCTGAATAATGTTTTGGATAATTTTAATTTTGAGCCTATTCTTCAAATAAATGAGCCTGATCAAATGATGGAAGCCCTCATGAATATTATCTATTCGGTTTACAGTGAATGTTGCCCCCCTAAGAAAGTCAAAATGTCAACAAATGATCCTTTCTATATATCACAACATGTAAAATTTTTGATGAGAAAGATGTATCTCACCCAACAAAGGCATTAAAGCTACAAAGCCAAATTACTTTGAAAAAAATTCAACAAAATATTGTGTTGAACATTTAGATGAAACTTATTGATTCTCATAGTGCCAAAGACTGGTGGCAGCATATAAATAAACTATCGAGACGTGATATTGAACCCACTAAAATTTCTTATGATGTTTCAGAAATCAACAAACACTTCGCTGAAATTTCCTCAGATTCAAATTATTTGCCTCCTGATTCTATAATTGCTACAGATTCTATTCGAGAAATTACTCTCCAGCAAATATATTTTTCATTGCAACATGAAAAAGACCTTCAGGTTTTAAAGAAATTCCTCACAATCTAACTGAGGTTTGCATAAAATCTACAATCTGTGCTTAAAAAATAGTATTGAAACTATCAAGTTACCCAAGTTCCAAAAAAGGTAAGGTTTCATCACTAGACGATCTTCATCCGATTTCAGTCACTCCTATTCTTTCATGACATTTTGAATGATTGATATATGATGTTTTTACTTCTGATAGCTATAACCATTTTCTTAAAAAAACAATTTGGATTCTGGAAAAACTATTGTACTCAGGATGCTCTCAGCAGATTGTTAAATTCATGTAAAAACTATCAAAAAGAGGGTTAGAATATGTTAGGATCCTCGCCCTGGACATTAGCAAGGCATTCGATTGTGCACCTCATCAAATAATTCGTGAGTTGACAAACTTCCCAGGATTAAATGAAAACGTCATTGAAGTGATCAAATGCTTTCTGACTGATCACTCTCAGTATGTCAGTAATGATGGAATCCCCTCTGGTATTCTAAATATTAACAGAGGTGCGCATTATTCAGTTCAAGCGAAACATAGGCAAACAAGCCTCATTAAAGTGTATCGAAAGAATTAAAAAATTGTGTCTTCTTGGAGTCACTATCGACAGCAAACTATTGTTAATTCCTCACGTAGAAAATTTGAAAAAGAAAACTAAAACTGTCTTTTTACTGCGTACACTACAACACCTAGGCATTTCTCCTGATGAACTTATTAAGCTTTATAAAACTTATTTTTCCTCAACTCAAATAGTAGTCTGGTCAGAGTGTTCCAAAACTTCGCTAATTGATTGCATAAATAGAAGACTGCAAAAATTCAATATTATTTCTGACTATCGAAATATCAAAGACATTGCCTTTGTGTAGAATCTCAGGCAGTGATTCTAGCGAACACAAAGAGAATACAGTTCAAACTACTTTTCATTTACAAAAGGCTTTGGTCTTTATATACAATGTTATTTACAATATGTACAAATATTACAACTACCAGTCACTAACAAGAAAAGCGCGAGATATGGCCGATAAATAGTAACAACTACCAGTGATGCTACATTTGACGAAGACAAAAAGATTTTCGAAAAAGAAAAAACTCGGAGCATTTCCTTCATGACAGCCTTACTTCTCGCTAAGACTATGCTCAGGATAATCTGAGATCAACATTTCCTGCTAGCAATCGAGACGCTGATCGACTCTTTAAGAATATTTTCCAAGATCGCTTCTCAAGACGACATTAATTTTTACTAGACTTTGTTGATATACGTTAAAGCAATGTATTTTGTTTTAAAAATAAATTTAATTTAGTTCAAATAATTTCAAATGGGTTCGATGCCTTTTGAAAATGGTCAATATGTGAATTTCAAGAGTTTTACTACTTGCACCGAAACACCAAGTCACTATTGGGCTATAATTTTTTAGATGTCAACTTCATAAAACAGTTACTGCATACTTAGTTTATACAGCAAACTATCCTAACTATAGTGTTGAATTTTAATATCATAACTTTCAAATATATATATATATACAGAAAGTAATAAAAAATTACGAACATGAATTTTTGAATGAAAGTAAGCAAATTGCCTCACTATTTTTTAAATAAGCACCATTACGAAAACTTAACTTTATCTATTATGGTCTAAATCATTTCTTCCAATCGCATTGCGTAGAAATATGACGACATAAAATAGAGCTTTCATGGGTTGGTATTTTATCAACAAAAGAACCTTGAGATCTTGTTGACAAAATCAAAATGAATAAGATATCTATACGTATCAAATATATCAAAAGGGACATCAAAATTTACCCTTTGGCTTAAAAAAACAGTTGTTTATTGAGCTATAATTTAAATAAAATATTATACTTGATTTCATAAAAATACTCAAAATATGTTTTAATGCATATATGAAAAAATTTTAACTGACCTATCTAATGCTATTGATTTTCATATTTTAGTCTTTTCAAAAAAATTTGATAAGTCGATCCCAAGGTTATGTATGTCGGATTTAAGATTTCTTGTGCTGCTAAAAAGTACCAACCCTTTTCAATCAGATACTCGACCTTAGCCCATAGAGAGTATTATATCCTAAAGAATTAGCTATTAATAAAATTAATTCTTAAAATTAAAATGTATGTAATCAAACATCTTAATCTTGATTTCAATCAATGCAACAAATAAGGATTCTCATGGATTCATAAATCACAGTATATTTGATAAATTATTTATAAATTAATCTATATGGTCTTTTATCATAGTGTAGAGTCACCTGGGGTCCCTATTTTATTTATTTCTGATTATTTTGGCACTCTAGTTTAGTGATTACATCATCATGATGAAGTGATTGTTGCTATCAATTTATCAATTTATTATTGTTTAATTCTTTGTATTTTCGAGTGCAGTTTTACGATCATTTTATTATTTGTCCCCTCGATTTGAGTCATACTTGTTATTGCTTGTTTAATTTGTGAGGGAATCTCATGCAATGTTTTGTAAAAACATAACAGGTAATAATTCAATGAAATTGTTATAAATATGTGAGAGAACTGTAGTGATTGCACAATATAATTTGTCTCACTTCAATTGTGTTTGATTTCTTTGATTTATTTATATGCTAACCCTTTTTAGGTTGTTATAGATTTTTGTATAATAAATCTTGCTTAAGATCCAGCAACAATTTGAGAGTTACTCCACTGTGTCTGGGGCAACAACTAGCTCCTTAACAGTTGGCAGCCCAAAGCATGGTCACTTTAGGTTATGACTATGTATATGTGTAGGGAATAACATCTTTTAATTCAATCATTTTTTTGTATGTGCACTTAATAACAACACACTGCAAATATAATATGCCATTGGCAAATGTGAATGCATGGTAATTATGTGCCTTTTGATTATTATTTATTTACATGAGCTTAGATAACAGAACACTGAGCTAAATTGTTTATTTCAGCTAGAAATTAATACTTGAGACACACAATTAGCACCTTTGCAAGTATGGATGGCTTCATGGATATTGCTTAGGTGTGATGGTGTGTGAATTGGTTGCTGCTGGAAGTCTATTCTCAGTGGATAGTTTCTGTTTTTCTTTATTGAATCAGTGAACCACCAATGTTCTCTTTTTTTGCTAGAATGTGGGTCACTCTCTACAATGGTAGCCTCTGCAACCTGCAACCTTCATTAACCTTTGAGTTTCTCAGTACTGCTGGAGTAGCCAGAGATCACCCATGATTCTACATGGTGACCCTGATGTGATTCAAAGCAAATTGGAGTGTCAGTCAAACTCTCTACTCCCTTCTGTTGAAGTGTGCAGGTGAATTGATGCCTGGAGAAAAATGTAGTCTGGTCATGAATACAGGGTGGACATTCATGATTATTCATTTTTCATATGATTATTCATATTTTTATGCTTCAGTCATTCAAAATCAAATGAGTCATACTAGTCATATTTTCCATTTCAGATAGCTTTGTTTTGTGGTTAATATCTCTGCATGATGCCCAAAACCCTTATTTGTTTAGCAAACAGTGTTTATGCGCTTGTTATTTTACTGTTTACTAGCATTTGTTGCCTTTCTTTACAAACCATTAATTCCATGGCTCCACAGAAAATTTCATCTACTATTTTGTGCTCACAGTTAAAGGGTGGAACAAAGGTTTGGGAATGGAAGTCAGCTACAAATTCAATTGTCTGTAAGTTTTGTCCTGCTTTACACAAAACAGCATGAAGACCAGGCAAAGCATAAGAAGAACTTGGAATTGTTGAAACCACAGTTGCTGCTTAGTGGATTCCTAGTGGAAACTAAAAAAGATAAATTTTCCATGGATTTGACAAGAGCTTTGGTGCAGTCCAATATTCCCCTAAAGAAGCTGGAAAGTGAAGAATTCAAACATTTTCTGCAGAAATGGATGAAATGTGTTATTCCAAGTGAGTTGACCATTCAAAAAAACTACCTAAAGGATGAGTATGTATCAGAGTTTTCCCACGTGATTTCAATAATTGGAGATAACAACATCTACCTTATTATTGATGAGTGTACTGACATCACAGGAAGATTGATGCTGGCAATTCTTGTTGGAGTTTTAGATGGGGTTTTTAGAAAACCATTTCTTATGGATCTTGTGGAGCTTCAAAAAACAGACTCTACTACAGTAAGTCAAGCCATGAATACTTGTCTTTGTAGAATATATAATGGAGAAATCAAGTACAACAGAGTCAAGCTTCTTGTATCAGATGCAGCTGCATATATGATGAAAGTGGGCCAGGACTTAAAGCATGTTTCCAAATATGTTACATGTCACATGTTTGGCACATGCCCTCCAGCATGTTGCTGAGAAGGTTTGATCTGAATTTCCTAAAACTGAATCATTTGTTACAAACATGAAGAAACTGCTTTCTAAGTGTGATCACAGGAAGTGTTTATTTCAAGAATTTACTGGAATTAATTTACCTCCTGAGCTGATTTTGACATGATGGGCCTCTCAGCTACAAACCTGTTACTACTATTTTGACAATTTTGTTGCTGTTAACCACTTTATATCCTCTCTTGTTGATGATGATTCACAAGCACTGGATTAGCTAAGATGACTGAGTAAAGATACTGAGATTCAGCAAGAACTGGCATTTATAAAGTCCAATTTTTTGGATTTGAGCAAATGAATTGCTTCCATTGAAGAGTGCATGGAATTATCCAAGGCGATTTGCCATATCTGTGATTTTGATGAAAAACTTATGCTTAAACCATATAAGACAAAGTTTGACATGGCACTGGACAAAAACCCTGATTTCAAGGTTTTACAAGCAATTTGTAAAATATTGAGTGGGACAACAGATGCCAGCTTTGTGCAATTCACAGGTGCTGAAATTGGCTGCTTCAAATTTGCACCAATCATCAGTGTAGACACAGAAAGACTTTTTTCAGTCCTAAATAGATTTTTGTCCCCACAAAGAGAATGAATAACATTTGAACACCTCAAATGGCATCTCACAATCATCTGGAACTGCAAGAAAAATGACTAGAAACAGGATATTAACAGTTTCAATTTTGCTTTTTAGTCATATTTTTTTTCATATTTTGTTGATTTTTCAGTCATATATTTTTCATATTTTACTGTTTTTTCAGTCATGGAAATCTGCCCCCTAGTCATGAAGCTTGCATGCATACCAAGCTGGTCATCCAATTACCTGGTGATTGTGACATTGTACAGTGTTAGGGTTAGGGTTTTCTTACCATATTTGGTTTTGTTCTTTCTCTTTGGTGTGAGCAATCTGGGATAGTTGTTTCCCCTGGCTGTGAATTGACTTCACTACCAACCAATGCATAACTTTACCTCCTATGTTATATTTACACTGTAATTCTGTGCTCTGAAGCTGTCACCAAGCTTTCAACACTATTTTTACTTGTTTTTGGTTGTTACTTTGTTGTTGTCTCATTCTTCTAGAATTTGGATTTATTACCATACCCTACACTGTACTGCTTACTGGAAGTAGTTTCTTGTTTCTCCTAACTCAGTTTGAGTTTTCTCTCAAAGTGTTGGAATGGTTTTTTCTGAATTTTTCTTATAGTTTTAATGGATTTCAATAGTTTTTCTCATAATGGGACTCCCACTCAGGGTTTCCCCTATTGGAATTAATTTGTTAGTTGATTTATCTTCTACTCATGTTACTCAGTCACTGCCCACCACTTTTAATATGTTGCCTCTGTATCCTTTTCATATTTTCCCTCTGTCACCACCCTCCCCAGAGCCTCAACAAACCAAGATTGAGCAACTTAGAGCATCTCTCACACAGCAGACTGATCAATGACTTGCCTGTGAGCAACACATTGACTCATTACAGGTTGAGCTATGACAGTGAGCTACCAAAGCCTATCAGAGAGAGAAGTGCCAGATCAATTCTATCACTGCATTTGAAATTCAACTCAGTTGCTTGGTGACTCCCCTGCCTGCATTTCCACTGCTGCAAAACACTCCTTGTTCTGTGTCCTCCTCATCTAGACATTCTGAATTTGTAACTTGTGATGTCCTAAAAGAAGCTTTGGATGCCTTTCCAATCATGTTTCATAAATGATTACAGCACACTTTCCTAGTACCCCTGTCATATCTACCACTACTCCATTGATGCCACAATTTGTTACCTCATTTACAACTGGAGGTCCCACCTTTAAGCAATCTGCTATCACCCATGTTTCTACTTTGGCCACTTGAGCAAACTAATTGCTATCACTGTGGTCAAAATGGCCACACTAAGCCTCAATGCCATGCTGTAATTCACTTAGTTGCCAATGGTGAGCTTTATCATAAATGAACCAGAGGCCAAAGAGTAATCTCCTGATCTGCCTGTTGATTCTGCTAATTTGTTAAACTAGCTGGAGCACCACCTCCTATAAAATGCACACAAAACATTTTGGTTATAACCTCACTACTGAGTACTAATGTTATCCCCATGGATATAAAGGGAACCTTAGTTAATGTTACTATCAACAAAGGGGCCTCAGCCTCCATTATCAGCAACATGTGCTGCACTAAGCTGTGTTTATCAAAGGATGACTTACTCCTGTCCACTGCCCACTTGCTTCCAGAAATTCAATATCATTAAAGGGTTGTGTACTGAATTTAGAACTGCGTATTTGTCAGGAATTATTCTCTATGGACTTGATCATCATCAATACCTGTGACCAGCTGCTGCTGTACAACATAATCTTGGGCAACAACTTCCTCAAGCAGAACTCCTGCATTATTGACTATGGAAGAAACATGATCTCCAACCATGAAAGTGAGCACAGGCAGGAACTTACCACCATTCCTGAACAGGAAATTTTGTTAATGTTTTTTGAGCCAGTAATTGTTGAGCCTCTGAACTGGCAAAACATAGCAGTCACTATGGACTCTGAGTATGCAGGGGATGTTATGGTCTCTGGATACAAAGGGAAGCATTTTACTGGAGTTAACTTCTCCCTGGATCTTTGCCACCTCATGAATGGCAGTACATACATCACTGTATTAAATAGTTCTACTTTGCTGCTCAGAATAGACCCTACCAAGTTAATAATAGTTGCAACTCCAGTCTGCCTAGAGTTGAAAGCTGCTGCTTGTTTGCCCATTTTAACAGTGATATATGATCTTGTGGAACCAAGTGACACCATCTGGATTCCTCCCATCAGTGAGAGGACTCATCCTCACCTCAGTCCTCAAGAACATGAAGCACTCTCTCTTTTGCTTTGGCAACACCAAAAGGTCTTCAACTACAGCTTGATTAGCATCAGTCAGGCCATCTGTGAACAACACTCCATTGAAACTAAGAACAATTGCCCAATCTTTCTTCCTGTTAGAAGAGTGCTGGGGAACCTCTATGAGGAATATGAGAGAATATTAAGTGATTTGATAGAGAGTAGCATAATACAAGGCAGCAACAGCCCATATGCAACACCCACTGTTTTCATCAAGCAGGGTGATAAGAAAGGCTCTGTGTGGACTTTAGAAAATTAAACAATGTAACTGTGAAAGATGCATATCCTCTTCCACATATTAATGATCTTTTATATGATGCCAGTCAGTACCAATTGTTTACTTGCCTCAATCTTTGTAAGGCATATTGGCATGTGCCCATGAAGCCTGCCAACATCCCAAAGACTGCCTTCATAACTCTGTAAACCTCTTTGAGTGGAAGTACATGGCTTTTGGGCTCTGCAATGCCCCCATGACCTTCCAATGCTACATTACTCATGTGCTTTGGAATGGTGCTAATGTGTTAGAGCCAGGCATTACTGCCTACATGGACAACATCCTTGTAGATGGCAACACCTTTGCTGAACATCTAGAAAGGCTTGGCAGGACTCTTAATATTTTGTATGAATCCAGCCTCTGCATCAAAGGAAACAAGCATCCTCTCCTTCAGCCACATCTCACCTTCCTTGGAAGAGTTATTGAGCTGGGTCACATTTCTATTAAAAATGATGCAAAAGATCAGTTAGAAAGAATTGAGACTCTGCTGTCTTGTAAGGATGTTCAATGCCTTATGGGCTTCCTAAACTATTATGTTGCCTTTATACCAGAGCTGGCAAATAAGACCAAACATATTTCTAATTGACTGTGGCACTGCATTGAGTTCAAGTGGACATGGGCAGAGCAAGAAGAGCTCAACTCCATCAAGTTAGAACTAAGGAAAATTCCTAGCCTTAATACACCAGACTTCTCAAAAGAATTCATCATCAGCTGTGACTCCAGCTCAGTTATGATTAGTGGAGTTCTTAGTCAGGGTATTAATGGCATTGAGAGCCCAATCCAATATTTCAGTAGAAAGCTCAGGAATGCCAAACAGAACTACAGTGCAACAAAATCTGAGATGCTAGCACTGGTGGAAAGTTTGAAGAAATTCCATTTTTTCATCCTCAGCCATCACTTCACCATGTGAACTGACAATTCCACACTAGCTTGGTTTAAGAAATTTTCCAGGGACAAATCCAACATAGTTGCACATTGGATCAAGTATTTGAACAACTTCACTTTTACTATTCAACACTGTCCAGGGAGACTACACATCAATGTAAACTACTTGACCACTCTCCCCAGTTATGAGTGTATCTTAGGAAACAACCAGGCAAGAAGATGGACTTCAGACTCATTCTTCTTAATGAATATGAACACCTTTGCAAAATAAGCACCAACCACCATAGAAATGCTATTCTTCTGATTCTCATTAAAGAAGAAATTACTGAGGCAGAGATCTTACAAAACCAGCAGCATGACAAGGTGCTATCCAAGATTATTGTGAAGCTAAAGAATGCCAGCTATGTTTTTAGCCCAGTCACCAATCTTACTTCTGGCATTACAACTGGAAACAAACAGACACTGGCTTACTCTATGCCAGGAGTATTTCTGGAGGGACTTGGTCTGCAAGATCCATGAAAAGGGCCACTTAGGCATCATTCAAACCATGCACACATTTAATGTGAGATATATTACAATTGGCATTCAAGCCACTGTCCAAGACATCATTGACAAGTGTACAACCTGCTTGCTCCAAGGGGCCAGACATTTCTCAACAGTGCCACTGCTGAGGTCTCAGAGAAAAAGTTGTTAAAAAGTGGATCCTCAAGCTTGGGCCCATGGAGTGCCTAGTATCCAATGATGGTCCCCAATTCACCAACCATCTCATGGAGACCCTTACCAAATAGCTTGAGATTCTTCACAAATTTACTACTGCATTGTAGAAAGGCTCAACCACACAGTCATTAAGTTAATCTGAGTCACCCTTGCCCAAGCAGTGGGCCAGAACTGGAAGTGAGTTATTGAAGCTGTGGAATATTTTTATAACACCACAGTTCATTCCACAACAAAGGTCAGTCCATTTAAGGCAATGTTTGGTCATGAAGCAAGTACACCTTTTCTATTATGTTTCCTGATTACAATGAACCTACTTTGGAAAATTTTGTAAACCACATGTTGCACAAACTTCAGGAAGTGCACCTCACTATTTGTAGGAATACTAATCAGTCTGCTGTACAGCAACAGAACTTTAATTGTGAATGGTATGGTGAGCATCATAAACAAGGTGACAAAGTCTTCACCTATTTTCTGCACCAAATTTCTGATACTAACCAAGTATGAAAGCTTACTATGAACTGGCAAGGTCCATTTACTATAAGTAAAGTGTTAGATCACCACAAGTATTTATTAAATAATGGGAGAGTCACTCACTTTCAATGACTCAAATGAACTGTTAAGGATATTGATAGTGTCATCATTGAGCTAATAGTGAATTTTCACTAAACAACAATGGAGTAAATGAATTTGAGACACAAGATAACCTCACAGAATGTGAGGAAGACAACCTCACTGAGGTCAAGTATGATAGTAACCTCTGTATTAGTAGCAACATTACTGATACTCATATTTTGCCTAGATGTAGAGTTAGAGACCAAGAGTATTTAGATCATTTAAATACCCAAGATTAGGAACTCAATTTAATCTCTATGTTTAGTAACCCAGTACTGGGTGGTTAATTGGGGGTTTCCACCCCTGCAATTTTGTTTTTGATTTAACTGAAATCATTCTTTGCTTTCACTTTTTCAAAAAAATAAATTTAATCAATATACATTTTCAACAGTAATGTTAACATCCAAATTGCACACTAACAGTTCTCCAGTTTGGACATCCAATGGCAAATTAATAATGATAAAGTTCTTGTAATCAGCTACTAGAAAAAAACATTAATTGCCAAACAAGATTAATTATTAATGAAAATTGCAAATCTTTCATCCTGAAATCTTCATCAAATCTGCAGCCAATCTGCTTTGCAAGCAGAAAAGTGGCTGCAGAAGGTACTAGAAATAGTAGAGTTTCTTTAAAAATTATTCTTAAAATTGCAATCATTTTAATCTTTAAAATAATATCACTAATGTAATGTGTGCAGTAGTATCTAGTAATAAACTCTGTGCTATGCTGCATCATCATTACATTTTCTTCTTCAATTCCTTTGATTAATCCTTCAATTCCTTCAGATAATATTCCATTGCATTGTATGCATGATGAATTCAATCAAGATCATTGTTACTGTGTGAAATTTTTTGTTGTTATGGAAAATTTGAAGTGTGGCAAACATGCATGTTTTAAAAGTTTATATTAAATAAAAATTCACAATCAATATACAATGTATTAAATTGACTTTTAAAAATTTATTGTTTCAAATATATAATATTTGACACATGTATTAAATAATTAAATAGAAAACAAACATAAATAAACTTTAGTTGAAATACAAAATATAATTTAAAACTATTATTAATAAAATGTTTTGCACTCATATGCCTCAAATTTTCGGCTTTTTGAAAAATCGACACTATATGTATATAGGACATTGCAAGTACTATATTAATATTTAAATTTGAAGTCTAAATATCCAATAATGAAGTCACAGGAGCATTTTTAATCGATTTTCTTAAATTGCCAATTTAAGCCTAAAATATGAGGAAATTTCACAATTATTTTATTTTGTTATTTAAACAATTCAGTTGTGCATTTTTTGGTATTGGTTTGAAGTTGATGGGATCAAATCTGGCAGAGAAACTACAGCTGGAAATTTTGGAATCAATTAAATTGAATAAAAACCAAAATGCCTAAATTCTAGGCTTCTACTTGATGGATTTCAAAATTTCTTTTTACATTCTTTTGCGCCTACTGATCTTGACAAAACAAAAAAATAATTTTGAAAATCTGACCAATATTGAGTGCACAAATTGACAAATTGTTTTCCACACTTACACTTTTTTCTATGCATAAACTCAACCCAAATCCTATTGGCTGTTAATTTCAAAGGTAAAAACTTTGAGGCTTTTTCACCCTGAAAAAGTGAATAGCTTTCTTAGCAAAAAAATTTTTGATATAAAACGGGTCAATCTACCCATGTGCAAAAAATCAAAATTTTCTGACCTGCAGTTTGCTGGCAAATCTCCAGAGACACCTTCTCTAGTATGTTGTCTGGCACAGATCTCACGTGGGGCCCCTCCCCCACTGCTAAGCTTGTAATACATTAGGCCATCATGGCCCTCCACCAAGTCAAATAGATGAAACAAACAGAAAATCAACTGCCCACCAGAAGACATGTGGGATGATGACCCAACCCATGAGATGAACCAAGAAGATGAGAAGTATCCCCATGCCCAGCAGATGAGGGCATGTTGCAGAAGTGAGGGAGACAAGCAGCCAAGGACTCAGACAGCAGACTGTGCATCTATTTGGGGAGACAACACTCTCCTTGGGAGCACAATTCACACCACTACTTGGGGAGACAACACTCTCCTTGGGAGCAGACCTCAGATGACTACACAGGGAGAAAACACTCTCTGTGGGAACCTGAGGAGTCTAGTAAGTTGAGAGGTGTCTATTGCTAGTATTAGTGTAAGTAATACCCAACCATCCCACAGTGACTCAATGACCCCCTCTAGTCCCAGTCCTTTGTCACATGCTTCTACAAGTATATGATCAAAGAAGACTGAAGAAAGACAGAAGAAAACATCCAAAGTTGGAGATGAGATACTCCACTCATACTTTATTGCAACCCCTAAGGCCATTAGTTTCATGTGTGATAACTTGTAAGAGGAAACCAAAAATAAGCTGAGGTGGACATACAACACTAAGTCATTAGCATGCTCCATTGACGTTATTCCTTTTGTCATTGACACAGAGCATAGGCCCAGAATAAATGCAATCATTTGTTACAACTCCAGGATGCATGGCAGACTTAAGAGGCCATACTGGAGAAGCACCATACACACCATGTTCAATGAGGATTTTAACCTCTCCCACCTCTGCCAACTTCTCAACAACAAGAAGGCAATACAAAAGTTTGAGTGTGTCAATATTGATTTCAATAATCTCCTTATAATTTATTTCCTAAGAGTAGGCAAAGTAAACCAGCCCAAAATCATGGAAAAGATTGAGATAGCCTACAGACTTGCAAAAGTTGAGAACATCTGCCTCATCATCTTCCTGAAAGAAGAATACCAGGAAGAGATCCCAGAGCAGGTCAAAAACCTCCACTTCCAAATGGAATATTTCCCAATTTTGGATAACAAATATTATTGGCCAGTAAGCATGTATCACACAAACATCATCTTGATAACTAGCTGATGCACATTGATCTCTTGCTTTGTAAAAGAATCCCCACACATCACCTCACTGTTGATACAAGAATCATCATAGATGCTGCTGTCCACACTCAGACTCTTGAGTTAATCAATATTAACCTGCCTGGCTTAGTCACAGTTATTGATATTATTGTCAGTTTCAGGTTCTCTCAGAGTGCAACCACCCTTGCCAAGATCAACAAAATTTGGATGTCACTAAAAGCAGACAGGAGCCCTGAAACTGAGTAGCCTACTATTAAGATTCACAGCCTAAACTCACAGTACTTGAGATCCATAGAATGACTCCTCATAGAACTGTGCATATCCTACATCTAACAAGATCAACACAACTTTGAAGAGAAGTTATTCTCTGAAAAATTTGCCCCAGCCATCCAATCTTGTGGAGCCATCTGGATTGTTTGATTTTTCTTACCAGCAATCCCCAGCTTCAGGTACCTCTCAACCAATGTGCCTGAGAGAAGTTAGTGAAAATGTGCACCTACAAACTAGGCATGGAAAGTGAAAAACTGGCTGCTGCACACATGCTCTTTACCAGCATCCCCTGGCAAAACCAAAAAAAGTGATGGAGTGTTTTGAAAAATGCTACTCAAGGTTGATAGGAACAAGCAGTCCTCTAGGGTGCTTGACACCACAAATGATCATAAATCATCTCAGCATCACATTTCAGACCTCAATATCTTCTCCAATACCCTCAAAAAGTACATCTGGGTAGCCACTACCAAAATTAAGTTTCCATCACTCAATTCAGAATACACTCTGCTCTGCATTAGTTGTCTTATCTGATGAGAGCCTGGGTCTACACAGCTGTTCTTAGAACTTGTTAATCATTATAATGTTCACACCAAAACTGAAATCCTGTTCAATCTAGAGAAGATGCACTACCCTGATAGTGGCTACAATAAAATAGTAGAAACAAGGAGGTATGCAGCTAAAGATGGCAAAGTTATCCCACTCACAGTTATTGAGCAAATGATGCACTTCCTGGAGCAGTTCTACCAGTCTCACCTGGCACCAAGGCCCTCATTGAGGCCATCAATTTGCAGAAGTTTTCCAGAGCTGCAACCTCCCCTGTCCCTATGCCTGCCTTGTCCATTAAAGAAGACAAGCCCACACTCACTATCAAACACCATCCTGAGGAGTTCTCTGAAAAGCTTGCTATAGCTGAATGTGTAATTGAAAGTAACCATGATAATAATGATATACTGGGCATTATGAAGTGGTGCCTCACAGAGATGTTCACAAAGGAAGAGCTAGTGCTTCTACAATTGCCTTGGCAAAAAATGGCCTTGGACATAGAATGCACTACAACTTGGTTACAAATTTCCACTACTCAAGTTACTAAACTCAGTGAACATGGGTTAAGGAGCACCTTTTAGGGACTTGATTAAAGATGCTAAAATCAACTACCCTGTCACTATTGGGACCACCACACTCAAGAAAAAGGCTGAGTTCAAACAGATTGAGACTTATGCCAAGAAAAACAATTTGCTCTGCATACCTCTACCATGCCTAATGATGCTGCTAATTTTACTGTCTTGGAGAGTGAAGAAGGGGCACAGAAAGGTGTTGGACCACCTGTGCAATAAGATCAACTATATATCTACTGCAGCAGAAACCACAAAGCAATGCAGACTAAAGAATACAAGGAAACCAGAGACACTCTGCTTCAAGGCAGAAATCCTGAGCATGTATATATTGAAGGCAAGTTAACCATTAAGGATATCTTTCAAAAAGGGCAGCCAATCTTGATGCAACTCCAGAAAATCCACAATAAGATCACAATGTTAGACCCACACATCCTTATATTGTTTCAAGCTTTGGGAGACATGATGTGGATTAACAATGTCAAGATGATAACACACTACTACAATGTTACAAAAAGAATTGAGATAATCACTATCCTGAAGGCTAAAATGAAAAATCTGGAAGTGATTACTCTCCAACAGGTGAATGAGTACTGCTCATTCTTCATTGACCATGCTGCTCAGATGGGATTGCTGTGAGAAATCTTTACACACTTCTATTCCAATACCCAGATCAGTGCAGAGGATGTGAACACATCAGATACAGATGCACTCATGACTCTCATGATTGCCTTGAAAGGTCTCTGGCTCTTTGAGTGATTTTATGACACATTTATGAGGAGACTCAACAACTTATGAAGAAACTGCCTGATCAGCTCTCACCTACCTGAAATTGAATACTTCTGCCTACATAGCAAAGCCATCACTCAATGAGAGACCTTAATGCATATTATCAGGTGCCCTAGGTACACTGAAGTCTCATCTTGGGACAATGTTCTTGCTATTGAAATGGTGGAGGATACACAAAAGTTGTTATCAGGCCCCATTGTCTAACTGTTACCACAAGCTAAACCATGCAATAGGTGTGTGTAGAGTCATTTGGGCCCCTATTTTAATTATTTCTGACTATTTTGGCACTCTAGTTTAGTGATTATCTCATCATGACAAAGTGATTGTTGCTATCAATTTATCATTGTTTAATTCTTTGTATTTTCAAGTGCAGTTTTACAATCATTTTATCATTTATCCCCTCAATCTGAGTCATATGTGTTATTGCTCATTTAATTTGTGAGGGAATCTCATGCAGCATTTTTTAAACATGTAACAGGTAATAATTCAATGAAATTGTTATAAATATGTGAGAGAACTGTAGCAATTCCACAATATAATTTGTCTCACTTCATTTGTGATTGATCTTCTTTGATTTATGTATATGCTAACCCTTTTTAGGTCATTATGGATTTTTGTATAATAAATCTTGCTTAAGATCAGTTTAGGTTATGGCTATGTATATGTGTAGGGAATAACATCTTTTAATTCAATCATTTTGTTTTCATATATGCACTTAATAACATTGCAAATATAATATGCCATTGGTGAATGTGAATGCATGGTAATTATTTACATGAGCTGAGGTAACAGAACTCTGAGCTAAATTGTCTATTTGAGCTATAAATTAATACTTGAGACACACAATTAGCACCTTGGTTAGTAAGGATGGCTTTGGCGTGATGCCATGTGAATTGGTCACTTCTGGAAGTGTATTATTGGTGCATAGTTTCTGTTTTTGTTTATTGAATCAGTGAACCACCAATGTTCTCTTTTTTTCTAGAATGTGGGTCACTCTCTACAATGGTAGCCTCTGCAACCTTTGTTAACCTTTGAGTTTCTCAGTACTGCAAGAGTCACCAGAGCTCACCCATGATTCTACAATAGCTTCAGCTTTTATTAATATAGTTTTTTCCTTTTGGTTGGTGAAAGGACAGTAATAGTTATTTGTCAAATATATGTTATCACAGTTTATTTTAGAGTTTAACCTTAATGCATTCTAAAACTTCTTTTAGATTATCATTATTGATCTAAGAATAAAACAATACTTTCATATAGTTATTCTAGTTATCATGCTATAATTTTGCATTGCTAAACAAAAGATTTCATTTTTCATTTCGGAATTCAAATAATTATTAACTATTATATGTAAACTAGTAGATTTATAACCACTATATTATTTCTAACACATAGATGATCTCATGAATTAATATAAATATTTGTCCCATTGGAACAATATCAAACAAATTCTGTATAAGTTAATAATTTCCTCAAGGCTATTACTATGAAGAAAATTCAAGTCCCTTCGTCGCCTGTAATTAGCTTTTAGCGAGATAGATTGATGATTTAGCGTACCACTGCTCTTTGGTTCAGGTCAACATTTTCGAAATCCAAAAATTTCGAAAAGTACAACTGTACTATTAATTATTGATAGAAACTGTAAGGATTAAATGTTATGATTAGTTGTTATTAAATACATTTTGCAGCTTATGAAGAATTTAAAATTTTCATAAATCAGCTATTATAATCTAATAAGTTTACTAGGGATTGATTTTAGTTATTATTATCAAAAAATTTTGAAAACAAAATTCTAATGATATCATTCGTATTGAAACTTAACCCTAGCCCTCCTCCTAATCCCAAGAATAACATTTTCGATTTCATAAAATAAAAATTTAACGAAAACTGTCACAATTTGCATTTTTCGAAATTTTTGGATATCGAAATTTTAGACGACACCCCGCTCTTTCCTTAGCAATACATTGTTTAGCCAATCGAAATTTAACAATACTTTAGTCGAATTTAGCCAAGGTTCAAATTTTGCTTAAACGTTAAACTAATATTTGGGGGATTGTGACTGCAGCTCGATATTCAAATACAAGCAAAATTTCTGAAATTATAATTAATTACTTCAGGCGTTATTGTACTTTAGGGGACCCAGTTTGAGTGACGTCATAATATGGGATTTAAGCTCTAATCTTAACCCTTACCCTACTACCCAACCAATGCAATTATATTGCATTTCATCTTGTTGATTAATTTTTTGCAAAATTTTTAAGTTTTGGGGTAGGGATTGGGGTTAGGGTTAAAGTTTAATACCCATTTTATGACGTCACTCAAACTGGGTCCCCTAAAGTACAATAACGCCTTACTTCAATCGGTAGACATGAATTCAGCAATCAATTGCTAAATATAAATTGAAGAGGGACCAATACTTAGAATTATAGATATGTTTGTTAATTATGATCATAATTGTTGCTCCATGAATAAAATTAAAATCACAAAATAAATACATGCAGGAACTTTGAGTTCAGTTTTTGTTTTTGCTGTTTTCTTCCTAGTTCCTATCAAGGACCTCCTTCAATTTGACTCATCCTGTTTACTGTACGTCGATGACACTGCGATCTTCAACTTTGGTAGTTCTTTTGCCTCTAATCTTGAGCTTTTGTCTATTTGGTCTTCCGTTAACTATCTTGATTTTAGCTCAACCAAGACAAGTTGTATTTTCTATTCTGTATTCCTCCCCCCTCTGCAAGCTTTTCTCCTCATCATACTCATCTGGAAGTTCTACTTGCTGCAAACTTAAATTGGTCGGGACATGTGTCTTTGCGTATTCGCAAAGCTAATTCTACGCTCTTTGTCCTCTTCCGCAATGTTCCCTTTAGTTCCCCCTCTGTTGTGAAACTCTCTTGTTCATTTCCTTGCAGCATTAATCTCAATGCTTCTCCCTGTGGTTGGCCCTCACATTTGTGACACTTGACACTACTGATCAGTCTTCGCAGATGACAATGTTGATAACTGTGTAGTCATCGCCGGTTACCTTACTTTTAATCTAGATATGTTTACTCCAAGGATGAAACATTACGTAATCTCTTTCGCCAGAAACGTCGTGCCATGATGAATGGACAATACCATAACCTCACCCAGTGTCTCATTACATCTTATATCCTGAAATGCAGAAAAAGAAATGTACTCAACTATAATAATAATAATCAATGACTTTATTTAGCCGCTGAAGGCATACACAACGAAAAAAATAAATAACCACTAATTCAGCTGACCTGTGGCACCTAATTTCAAATTACATTAAATCCACTCCCAAGAAACTGTTTATTTTACTTAGCCGCACAAAAGAGCTCAACGAATTTTTCACTCGCTTTAGTTTTGATGCTCAAAAAGACTATTGATCCGGTTTTGAAAACCCAGTTCTCCCCAACTTAGAATCTTCATATATTAGCAAAGAAACTGTGGCAAACACATTTCGTAGCCTCGATTCTTCCAAATTCAGTGGGCCTGACGATCTTCCTCCATGGTTATTCAAGTGGTGTTACGATTCTCTATCGCCCCCTATAGCCTTCTCTACAACAACATTATTAAAAACTCATACCATTCAACCTAATGTCGCAACTATTTTGAAAATGTCCAATCTTGA
This sequence comes from Hofstenia miamia, assembly GCA_900660155.1. NCBI lineage: Eukaryota > Metazoa > Xenacoelomorpha > Acoela > Hofsteniidae > Hofstenia > Hofstenia miamia. Next base: position 136,041 of record CABFPE010000105.1, read on the forward strand.
TAGCAACAAAGATAAAAACTTTTGGCCAGTCTGTCTTTCCTCCATTCCCGCGCGATGTTTCAGAAGAGCAACCAATAACCTACAATTCGCTTACCAAGCTAACCATTGTACCACCGACTCTCTTATATTCCTTATTGATTGAATCCACCTTAAGCTTGATAAATCGTCTTAGTCTGCAGTACGCGCACTTTTCTAGATTTTTCTTCCGCCTTTAATGCCGTCTTTCCTGGGAAATTTCTCACCATTATCCAGAAATACTGTCTACCTGAAGACTCCTGGTTTTTACACTGGCTATCCCTGTTTTGAGTGGCGTTCCCCAAGGAGGTTCTTTATCCCAACTTCTCTATATCATATATACCGCTGACAGAAGTGATCTAAAATCGTCTCCTAACCTCCACAACATCCCTACAAGAAATGTACTGCCAGCCTCAATACGCGGACGACACATACGAAATGTTCGAAATTACTAGTTCTAGTCCTTTCCAAGATCATGAAAACGCTCAACATTTACTCTCTGACAACCTAAATCTAACCCTTAATTCCACCAAGTCAAAAGATATGTTATTCATGAACCGAGGCGTTAAAAATACCAACCTGCTGAAGGCCACAACCAAACCTTTTAATATTAATGGTGAGTGAAATGTTGGATATATTTAGGCGTTGAAATTGATGGCAAGCGTGTGTCAACTGTGGTGTCTAAGCTATACTACATCACCAATTCTACTTCATACATTGTCAGATTTTTCAATATTATTGTCGCAAAGTTTATCTTCAAAGCCTACTTACTACCCCACATTAATTACGTCGCTCCTGCCCGGATTTATTCTATCACCGTAAAATGTCGCCGTCATATTCACCACTATATTCGACATGGGAGTTATATCCTAAAACTTGACTGTTTGTGGATCCTCAGCACTATCAACTCGTCCATCAGAAATAGATAAAATTCGACGTGATAACCTCCACCCTTTACACTCTAAGGTTCAAGAAACGCTTTGTCAATATCCTCTTAGACGTCCTCACACGGCCATTTTGTTCGCAAGGCGAAGTATCGCAAATCTTTTATTTACATCGAATGGAATTACATTAATTCTGGCACAATCCTAAACGCCCTATAAACGAAACACATTCAGTTTTCTCATTCCTTTTCTTTTTACTTCTACATCCCTACATTGGTTCTGATTCTTCTGCAGTTTGTAGTTGTACAGGAAACAAAGCACTTATTTATTATTATTTATTATTGGATCTTGATCCTTTTGATTTGAGCTTCAAGAATTCTTTGATGTCCTTCCTCTTTGCAGAGCTCTTCTCCCACTTCGCCTACTTTTTCATATACTCCTACTTTTTCTCCTGTGACTCTACTCACTGCCGTAAAACTTGACTTTTGCAAATAAAATTATTATTATTATTATTATTATTATTATTATTATTATTATTATTATTATTATTATTATTATTATCCAAACAATCACTATTTGGAATATCAAACAAACTAAGCGCATGGACAGATTTCATTTAACATTTGAAATTTACGCCCTTTAAGTAAGTGTGCATATTTTTAATTTTGTAAATATACATGTATAGTAGTCTGTAGTATCTGTTTGTTTGTTTATTTTAGCAATAAATTTGCTTGACTCTTGTTGTTATTATTATTATTATGTATTTTGTTTAGAATTCCCCTAATGATCTCCAAATGTTATCTGATGCCCCTGCTCACCACCTCTTTGTATTATTAGGTCCAGTTGATACAACTAAAAATGTGCTTCCAGAAATTTTGGTTGTTATTCAGGTATTTTTTCTTTTAATACGAATTCAAAATGTATTTCGCTAGAGATGGGAAATATTCATTTATGTATAGTGGTTTTAATGACCTAGTAAGCTACCTATCATAGCAAATATTTTAAATTCATTTCTTTGCTTCTCTATCATATCGCCATGCCCTAACTCTAACGCTTTTCAGTAATTTTGTGCAATCGTCTTTCATAGAATTCTATTATTATTATTATTATCCTTGCATCTCACAGCTTCATGCTGGTATCCCTCTCAGCTTGGGGAACTCACCAGTTCCCAGGGAGTCTGAGAGCTTTCCTCAGGACTCTAGCTGTTCCTAACAATGCTGCCTTCTGTGCTACTGCTCCTCCCCACTTTGGTACTCCCAACTCCTCCAAGTATCTCTTATGCTTCTTACTCACTGCTCCTAGTGCTCCTACAACTACCGGGACTACTTCAACTTTCTTTAACTTCCACAGCCTTTCTATTTCCTCTGCTAACTCCCTTACTTGTCTATCTTCTCTTCTTGCTTTCTACATTTCTCTCCTTTGGTACTGCTATGTCTACCACTGTTGCAAATCTTTTCTCTTTGTCTACCACTACTATGTCTGTCCTACATGCTTCTATTACCTTGCTTGTCTGGATTTTGAAGTCCTACAGTATCCTAACCTTCTCATTTTCTATGACTCCCTGTGGCTTGTGCTCAACCACTTGTCCCCTGCTTCTAACCCGTGCTGCCTGCTCAAGCTCCAGTGTACCATTCGTCCGACCTTGTCATGCCTGAACTTATATTCATTCTGCGTCAACTTCTCACGCCCTGCTATCAGATGATCCGCCCCTTTCTTACATAGCCTACACTTATCACTTATTTCTACTCTTCTGTCTATATGCTTCTTCACCCAGTTTGTTCTTATTGCTTGCCATTATCAGTGCTTCTGTTTCTCTTTTTAGTCCTGCCTTCTTTAACCACTTGTTGCTTTCTTCTCTGTCGCATTTTTCTGGACTTATTATTATTATTATTATTATTATTATTATTATTATCCTTTCTTCTCACAGCTTCATGCTGGTATTCCTCTCAGCTCAGGGAACTCACCAGTTCCCAGGAAGTCTGAGAGCTTTCCTCAGGACTCTAGCTGTTCCTAACAATGCTGCCTTCTGTGCTACTGCTCCTCCCCACTTTGATACTCCCACCTCCTCCAAGTGTTTTTTATGCTTCTTACTCACTGCTCCTAGTGCGCCTACTACTACCGGGACTACTTCAACTTTCTTTAACTTCCACAGCCTTTCTATTTCCTCTGCTAACTCTCTGTACTTGTCTATCTTCTCTTTCTCCTTGCTTTCTACATTCCTGTCCTTTGGTACTGCTATGTCTATTACTGTTCCTAATCTTTTCTCTTTGTCTACCACTACTATGTCTGGCCTCCGTGCTTCTATCACTTTGCTCGTCTGTATGTTGAAATCCCACAGTATCTTAACCTTCTCATTTTCTATGACGCCCTGTGGCTTGTGCTCATACCACTTGTCTCCTGCTTCTAACCCATGCTGCCTGCTCAAACTCCAGTGTACCATTCTTCCCACCTTGTCATGCCTGAACTTATACTCATTCTGTGCCAACTTCTCACACCCTGCTATCAGATGATCTACTGTCTCCGCCTCTTTCTTACACAGCCTACACTTATCACTTACTTCTACTCTTCTGTCTATATGCTTCTTCACCCAGTTTGTTCTTATTGCTTGCTCCTGTGCTGCCATTATTAGTGCTTCTGTTTCTCTCTTCAGTCCTGCCTTCTTTAACCACTTGTTGCTCTCTTCTCTATCACACTTTTCTGTGTTCCTCCAGTATTCTCCATGCATTGCCTTCTGCCTATACCTTGTTTGCCTCTCTGATTCCATCCTACTCTGGTATATCTTCTTTCCTTCACTCTCAGTTCTTATCTTCTTCAACTCCTTAGTGACCTCTAGTAGGGACCCCTCAGGTTGCTCTTCTACATATTCCTTTAGCCCTAGTGCTTCTGCTTCTACAGTCTCCTCCACACTTAGCAGCCCTTTACCTCCCTTATGCCTTGTCATGTACAGCCTATCTACATCTCCATTGAGGTTGAATGCTCTCTCTGCTGCTAGTATCTTCCTTGTCTCCCTGTCTAATTCCCTCAGTTCATTCTTATTCCACCTAACTATTCCTGCCGAATATCTCAACACTGGTATTGCCCACGTATTAATTGCCTTTATGCTGTTCTGCCCATTCAATGCTGACTTCTGTAGTACCTTCCTTACTCTCCTCTTGTACTCTTTCCTTAGCCTCATCATTATTATTATTATTATTATTATTATTATTATTATTATTATTATTTTTGGCTATTTTTCGAAATAGTTTGATTAATGTTTGTAAATGCGAGTAGACGTTTTTTAAAAAATGTTCTGTAAATATCATGATCGATAAAAACTAAAATAACTGTTCAAAACCGCTTTGTTTAATGCAATTTGAAACCAAATTTTTTACCAAGGTGCTGCTAAGTTGTCTAAAAAGTGTATTTACTATTCGAATACGCAAACATAGATTCCACAAAAATATCAAATCTATGCAGTAATAGAGGTGTCTGTAGATCTCACTGAAATAATTCAAAGCAAATTGGAATGTACAATCTCATTCGGGAAAGTTTTATGATTTTTGAAAATTTTATTTTCAACACTGAATTTCTTGGCGAAGGTATAGAATAGTGTGCAGGCTGGTGCACATTAATATAGGGTAAAATAACGATGAGAAATGCAATAACATGCTTAAAATTTTAAAAAATAACATATAGACCAATGACTTTGCATAATTAACCAAATTCGTAGCTCGCGGTAACACGTGATAGCACGCGGTAACACGCGCTAGCACATGGTAGATATTTAAAGACGATGGCACAGAAAACTTGGAATTCATAAAAAATTATCAGCTATTATTAAACAAATTATAAGATATAAAATTATATTTATGCAAATATATACATTTTTAGTTTAAATCAAGTCCTTAACTTTGTGAAATTTCCAAATACATTGTGGAAAAATATAAATGTATTAATTTCGATTATTCAATGTGTTTTACTGGTATTATTATAACAACTAATATATGCACTTTGTTGAGTACATCATGGAAGTATTTGTTTATAAATATTGAGAAGAATTGATTAAATTTTTATGAAAATTTACACCGTTCTCTTTTTTGTTAAAAATTTTTACATTAAAAACGGCAACTTCAATTTCCCGTAATATAAAAGTAAGGAAAATATTAATGAACGCACAACAAAAACATCATTTTATTTAGACTTGCAAATGCTAGTGAATTTAAAACCATAAAAAACTTAGACAAAAAAATCAACTACATTTTATAATTTTCCAATTTTTATTATAAAGCGCTTTGTTCATTTTTAGTGAGCATATGTTATTTTCATTTAACAAATGTGTTATTGACCGGAAATCAGATATAAGTCCTCTATTTAAAAAATGACGCAAAACAGACCAAATTGCATTATCCATACTTTTAGTAAACTGTTCGAAAATAATGAAACAAACGCGTATTCTTTCGAAATAACAATCAGGATTTCATAGTGGTTATAGCACTTAAGATGCAATCTTGTCAATATCAGAACAAATAAAATTTAACTATATATACAGGGTGTTTCAGAATTAATAACCCCTCTTTGACTATGAAAATTTCCCGCAAACCGAAACAATAAATCAACAAGAATACAAAATTGTATTTTCTATATAATAAAAAACATATTTATTCAACATAACCACCATTTGAGTTAATACATGCTAAACAACGATTAGCAAAATTATCTACACTATTTTGGAACATTTGCACGGGAATGGATTGGATTTCATGGATTTCTTCTAGATCATCAATATCTTGAATGGTGTAAAAATAAACTTTTTCCCGTAGGTACCCCCATAAGAAATAATCACAGATTGTCAAATCATGTGATCTTGCTGGGTAATGTGCCAAAGAGCCCCCTCTACCAATCCAGCGGTTATTAAACTTATCATTTAAATAATCTCTGACAGGTGTTCCAAAATGAGCTGGAGCTCCATCAAGTTGAAATATCAAGTTTCTTCTATGGGGGAAATATGGCCAGGCATCTTCCTGAAGAATAGTAAGGAAAAATTCCCTATTAACTGAATGGCGATACGTTTGAAAACAAACTAAGTCACCATGACCACATGCTGCAAAAACACCAATGAAAGGAGAATTAACCTTCTTGGGAATGATAGTAGGATTTTCTTCCCCATAAAAGAATGCATTATGCAAGTTCACATGACCATTGACATGAAAATTAGCTTCATCTGAAAAAATAATGCGATGAGTAAAGTTAGGATTATTTTCAACTTGAGTTAAAACGAAATGGCAAAAATTTAATCGTGCTTCAAAATCTTGTGGCTTCAGTTCCTGTTTCCATTTTTTGATGTGACTTTTTTTAATCGCTTTATTGATACTGGATACAGATACATTTAATTGACCAGACAATTTTCTTTGTGATGTTCCTGGTTGGTCTGCGATTATTTTTTTAATTTTTTCAATGGTATCATCACCACTAGCGGAAGTTCGAACACCTTGACCTGGCCTGTTTTTGTTTAAGGAACCTGTTTCAATTAATTTTTCTTTCCAACGATTATATATATATATATATAATATTAATATATATATATATAATATTAATGTGTGCATTTAGATGCAGAGATTGCTTCGGGTCGAATTTGAAATATTTGGAAAAGTTCAAGGAGTTTTCTTTCGAAAAAATACTGAAAGAGAAGCTAATAAACTTAAATTAGTTGGTTGGTGCCGAAATACAGAAAATAAAACGGTTGCAGGAATTATTGAAGGCAATGATGCCAACATTCAGAAAATGAAACACTGGCTTCGTCATGTAGGAAGTAAAAAATCAAAAATAACAAACGCAGATTTCAAAGAATCTGGTATTACAGATTTGTCATTTCGAGAATTTAAAATTGTACAGTAGTTTGCATTGTTTGTATATTTGAAAATTGTAAATACATTTAGATAATAAAGATATAAATGCGTAATTTACTTAATGTGTGAATACAACAATGAAATTTCATAATTTAATTTAGTTTAATTTATGATTTTGCAAATTTAGCTATTCTTTTTGGAAAAAATGAATTTTATATAATTTTTACTAAAGAGCAAATTACTTTACCGATGAATTTTTCCTTTAACACTAGAAAAACTGAAATATCTTCTTACCTAAAAAGACTGAATGGGTCTAAATTGACCCATTTCAAAATTATTTGAAATAAGACAAAATCAAAACTGTAATTTTAATCAAATAATCAAGATACTTCTGCAATAATATTTCTACAATATTTTATGCATTATACAGTATCTTTTGAACTGACGTCTCTTTTAATCTGTTTAAAATGAATATTTATGAACATTGATTACAAAAAAATTATTTGTTTCTTTGACTTTGTATGCTTTACACAACAAAACTTCTTACACATTTCACATGAATCTTTGGTTTTATTATTACATTTTGAAATCTGCCAATGTACTCTTTTAGACAGTTTTAAATTTTGTTCCACAGCTTCGGGATTGTCAGTGTCCATGGGCTTTTCTGATAAGTTTGTTCCCAGCAGTTCAACAATTAGTTTCTTCATAAACACTCTGCGTTGGATGTTATCATTTGTAGTCTGGTTATATAAGACATATGCATTTATACCACATAGATCAAGCATATTGAAGAAACATGCCACAGGCCAGCGTCGTGTTGCAGTTTTACAAGTGGTATATCTTGCCATTTGGTCCATGACATCAACACCGTATTTTGTGTTATTGTAATATTTTATTGTTTCTGGTAACTTTTTAGGGTGATTCTAATCAATCTTCACAGTTGGATGCATGGTACTTAGTAGGTAGACATTCTTTGACTTTTTGCCTTTGTATACAGTCAATGTACACAAATCTTTATTTCTCACTATCTCACTTGAGCACAAGGGCTTCTTCTTTAGTCGAGAATTAGAATTTCCCGTCTTTCTTTCCAACTATACTTGTCTTTTTTGACAGGAATGACTTTGCCATGTCTAGTGATGTGAAAAAACTGTCCATGGTCACATTATATCCTTTATTGAAGTAAGGAGCCATTAGTTTTTCACATACATGTTTAGGAAGTGTATTGTTGGGACTTTTCAAAGTGTCTTTACCAAGGTATGGGAATGAGTTGCACAGATACTTCGTACTATTTTCACACAGACACCAAAATTTGATTCCAAATATGTCTGGCTTTGAAGCCATGTACTGGATAAATGAACAACGTGATTTGCATGGAAAAATGTTAAGAAATAAGAAAATTATTGTTGGGGTCCAAACTGGCCCCGGCAGTCTTATTAGGTATACCATTGCATAATTACCAAAATTATAGTAACAATTAGCTAAAACTTGGTTTCTAAGTGAAACTACATATGAAAATAAAATGCATAAAATATAATTAACAAAAAGCTTAAAATAAGAGATATATTATCATCCAAAATTAAAAATGGGTCATTTTCGACCCATCAGTCTTTCTAGTGTTAATTTGTAGCTTTCGATAAATTTTTCGGCTCCACTAATATTGAATTTTAAATAGTTGCAAATTTTTTTGTATTGCAAATCAAGAAGTACCTAGTATAACCATAACCGCAATTACCGATTCTTTATGCTAATATGGAAGATTAAAAAATTGAAAACATTGTAAATATGAACAAAAGATCAAAAAATAAACTAATTCTGAACATTGGTTTATGACTGAATATAGAGGATACCACCCTGAAAAAAATGATTAGAAACGAAGAGAAATATCAATAATCATAAAATACGTTAGATTATATATAGCAATGAGAAAGTGAATTCAAATTTTTTTATTTACCAAATAAGATATATCTGTGGTGAAGATTATATTGGTTATTCCTTTCTACCATTATCTAGGAGAATTAAAAGAATGTGACTACTGATATTTCAATCATCTAATCAAATGTGTACTAAAATTTGAAACCTAAATATACCAGCATCATGATCAAGTCATATAATAATTACTGAGAGCATACATAAACTCCTTCCAACTAGTGGCATCGCTTTTTAGGGGCCCGGCCCCATAGATATTCTTATAAAATATATCTAAAACTTTAATTACACTGTACAACACCAAAAAAATTCATTTTATGGATTAGTTGTTTCTTACTAATTCACTTATGCTGATTTGAAATCTGAAGTCTAGTCTGTTTTAGTCCATCACCCTCCATTTTTATGAAAATTTGAATTTTTAAATATTAAAATCAAGTGAAAATCAGCCATTTTGCTGTAAATTTGTGGCTGGTACGTAAGCAATGTGGAATCAAAAGATATGTATGGAAATATTTGTTTCAGTAATTCAACTATGGTCATTTCAAATCTCAAGTCTATGCTTACCTCTCATCGTTCATTTTTTGAAAATTAGACTTTAAATTCTAAAAAAGCAAAACACAGCCAGTGACATACTGTACATTGTGAATTGAAACATCAGATATGGATATATCATTTGAGCTCAGATGATTCATCGTCCACACTTCACTTGATTTCAACTGAAGAATTGAATGATCTGGTTTGAAATCTAAAATTAACAAAATTTGAAGGCGCATTGCTGGCGTCTCAACTTCAAGGATGAAATTTATTAGATTCTGATGCCAAAGTTACTTCTTTTCGTACGCAAACCGCTGATTTGACACATTTATTTTCTATGAATCGAGACTTGTGTTATTGTAATGACATTTCAGCTTTGTTTGATATATTTGGCATTGTCTTTGACACCCAAGAATGGCGCCTCTTTATTGATGCCTCAAAATACAGCATTAAAGCTGTTTTTCTTCATAATGGCAACACGCATCCATCTGTGCCTGTTGCATACTCTGTCACAATGCGGGAAACATGTCAAAATTTGAAGGAAATACTCCAATGTGTCAACTATGAGCAATACAAATGGGCTATTTGTGCTTACTTTGTTTAGGGAATAGTCGAAGTCGTTCTGAGAACTTTACAAGGAAAGACTGGCTACCATGAGTTGTCCATATTCCTGGTACTAACAACATAAGCAATGTTCCTTTGGTTGATAAGCGTCATGTTTTATTGCCTCCCCTGCATATTAAACTGGGGCTTATCAAGCAGCTAGTGAAAGCCCTTGATAGATAAAGTGCCGCCTTCAGATACCTGATTTAAAAGTTCCCGAAATTGAGTGAGGCGAAGATCAAGGAGGGAATTTTCATAGGGCCTCAGATAAGAGAGCTCTTGAATGATGGCTATTTTGAAGAGACAATGACTGCTCCCCAATTGGCTGCTTGGCGAGCATTCCAATCAGTTTGTACTGAATTCCTCGGTAATCATTGATCTGAAAACTACATCAACCACATTCAACGATTTCTCACATCTTATGAATCTCTGGGATGCAAAATGTCCCTCAAACTTCATTTCCTGAATTCTCACATCGAATTTTTTTCAGCAAATCTTGGTAATGTAAATGATGAGGCAGGAGAAAGATTCCATCAAGATGTCGCTCTCATGGAGAAACGTTACAAAGGAAAGTGGTCATCTTCAATGCTTGCAGACTTTTGTTGGATGCTGCAAGCGATGCTCCTAATGCGACTTACAAACAAAAGTCTTATGCTAAACATTTCTAGTGATTTATGTGTTCATTTATTTCTGATGTTTCAATTCACAAAGTAATGTATGTCACTGGCTATGTTTTGTTTTTTTTTATAATTTAAAGTAAATTTTCATAAAACTGGAGGGTGATGGACTAAAACAGACTTCAGATTTGTAATCAGCATAGTTAAATTAATAAGAAACAACTATTCGCTTACATGAATATTTTACAAAGTTAAAATTTGTTGTACAGTGTTATATGAAGAGGTAATACAAATTTCTATATTTTCATCTGATTGAGCTTAAATATTACGTTAAATATATACTGTAGTTGCAAATTTATTTAAAAACTGCTGCGGACGTCTCAAACTCAATATCTATCAAGAAACGACGGAGGTTGCTTTAATAAATGCTATCTAGATTCACTAGGCATTCGCTTAATAGCCAATCAAGAAAGCAAGGGCCAATCGATGCTGCTCCCGTTAATAATATGAATTATGTTAAAGATTTCTTCGCACTTGTGATTTAGAATGCGTTCATATTTAATGTTGCACTTTTTAAATTCTTGGTTTAGATTCCATAACATGAAATTGTTATATGTAAAGTCTCTTCTTAGTTTGCATGCAGATGCAGGGGTGTATATTGGAGTGCAATAATATTTTGTCAAAAAAACATTATTTAATATTTTTCGGCCGCAAAATAAAGTATTTAAATGCGTTTTTATATTTTGCAAATTTGAAAGAAATTATTTTTGAATAGATAGATAGATAGATATATTAAAATTGTGAACAAACATTCACAAAACAACAATTACAACTATGAAGTCTATGTGATGGAACCATAAAACATTAGCTCCTATATTGTGAGTTTCTTAAAAAGCGTTGGGGATAAAAAGACATCCATTTCTCACTATTAGCAGTTGTTGGAGTTAAGCAATCTCGCAATTTTCGTTCAGCATACTCGGTTTGCTATGGTAAGTATATATGCAATGGATGGGAAGGTTCTCGAATCTTCTGGAAGAGGCACTCATCGTGCTGCTCCACTCATTGCTTGATACTAAAACTTCGATGCACTGCCTCAATCTTGTCAAGAATATAATTGGGCTCACCTCTCCAGACAGATAATCCATAGGTCAGTCGCGAAATTACTAAGCACTGATATAGGTAATCAAGATCACGCCTGCTGTATGAGAAAGATCAAAGCCGACGAATCTGGTACAAGGCACAGAATGCACTTTTAACCATCCTTTCAGTATGCATTTTAAAGTATAAGTCAGGACATAATGTGAATCTCAATATCGATAATTGTTCAAATTACTCAATTCCAAGTACTGGCCCGACATCCAGATCACTTGGCCTGAAACGGATAATGATCTCTTTCAACTTGGAGGTGTTAAGATGAAGATTCCTCAATGCAACTCTTTGAGCAAATGCGGTATGACCACGTGCGCACAGTCTCCATCTGTAGATCCTGCCACGACCGGTGTATTGTCATCAGCGTATACTGTGTTTCTTGAATTCTGATCTGGACTAGGTGTGATGTCATTGGTCGCGGCATTATAGCAGAATGGGCCCCGATCGATCCCTGTGGTACGCCCTGGTTGATAGGTATTGGCTCAGAGTCTACCCCTCTATAAACTGTGAACTGGCTGTGGTTGGTCAGGAAGCTGCGTACCCAGTGTGTGATAATCAGCGCCACGGCGTTGAAACAACATAATGTCGTTCAATATCTTGATGAGTGCTTGCTAAATCGAGCAGACTCTGCGAAATCCGAACTGATTCCGAGAAACCCACGAATTATAGTTCTCTGAAACAAAGTTTTTATAGACCATTCGCTCAAATATTCGTGCAATCACCCGTGTGACCGAGACGGATCTGAAGTCTCTCAGTTCTTTTGGTTGGGATTTTTTTGGCAGTGGATGAACGCAGGTAGTCTTAAGAGATTCTGGAAATGACATATGTCTTAATGAGAGATTAAAAATATGTGTCTCCACTTCAGCAAGATTATCAGCATTTTCCTTGAAAACCAAGTGTGGAATTCCTTCAGCACTGGTGGCAGTTTTCCTTGTTCCCTTCAACATGTTGTATACTTGAATGCAGCTCAGCACAGGAACGTCTGCAAGAAGCTCTTCTGCAAACGCGGATGGGGTGTAAGCGTCGGTAGAGCTAATGCTAGAGTAAAATCGATTGAAATTGTCTGCTGGAAACTCTGAAGACTCCTGATTATCACACGAGCGTTCCATAAGCGAATTGGTTTGATCCCACCATGACCGACCCTTCTTCATGCTTGACTTACGAATGTTATCTTTGATAAGAACTCATTTGCTCGTATACACGATTTGCGTCCTCGTGGCGATTTTTCTGTGACAAGCGGTACCGCTTGCACAGAAACAGCTTTATTAATGGAGTAACAAAAGGCAGGTCTTTTGCACGCAGCTTAACTCTTTTACTAGGACAGAATTCGTTTAGCAGCAGCAATATAATCCTATTCATTTCTTGAAGGGCAACTTCTGCATCCACCATCTGCAAGGTTAAGTCTGTCCATGGCTAAATTAAATCTTGCTTTGCACTGTTCTCGTTGATATCGAATAAAAACCAGACGAGATTCAGGAGCAGATACCCTAACTGCAAGATGATCAGTGACTATGCATGGACGCATGGTGGCTCCATCCGTAAAGATAGATTGCTCCGACGTGAACACCCGGTCGAGGTCAGAATCGCCACCCGTAGGAAGATTGAACACCTCAATTAGAGGAGAGTTGAGCAGCAATGAAGTCAATAGGATATGTTCCGCTAGGCTACTTGCTGGTCTGGCGGGTAGTAAACAACACCAAGTAGTATCTCTTTAAAATGAATCACTAATCGTAGCCATAGAATCTCGAATTTGTAAGCATCTGCCAGGTATAGCTGGGTCATGCAGGATGTAGCAGCATACTCCACCACCTGGCATTTTCTCAGAGTTCTCCTATGATCGATCTGCTCTGAATGAATTATATCCGGACCTGAGACAGACGAGTCCTCAACATCGGGAGTGATCCAAATTTCACTAACACAGCAGATATCAACTGACAAAGTTTGTAGATCCAACTGCAGGTTGTACACTACATCCGGTTTCTTGATCGACCTTGCGTTCACAAGATAAAAACCAAGGGACTGGAGATAGTCATAACTTCTGCTCAGTTCCTCTCAGAAACAATTTGAATTTTCAAATCCTTTTTTGAGGTTCCTTGTTGTATCAGCTCATACCGTCTTTTAAGCAGTGCTTTCTCTTGAGATGCTTCCTGAGGACATGGGGCGCCACTCTTGTTTACTTGACCGATGCGGTAAAAGTCAGTAATTTGTGAGCTGTCGTATTCATCCATATGCTTCAACAAGTCTTTTACTTGAGACTTTTCGTGTTCAATTCTTTCGCTGGGAAATTTTGCGGTAGATTCAGGCAGGTTTTTTTATTCGAATACCGTTGCAATTAGGCTCCGGAAAAGAGACCCGCGGACTTAGCTTTGTGTGTATTGGCTTCACTGCCTCGACAAGCTTCTGCACTTCCTCCTGTAGTTTATCCACCTTCGACTCGATTGACGCAACCTTGTCATCAGCGAGCATCTTGATTTGATCATCCTGCAGACCCGCGCAAGTTCTGTGAAACCAGAGATCGCAACCATCACACTGTATGCCGTTCGGCGAACATTTCTTTTTGCATTTCGGACAGGAACTCGCCTTCAGCTTCTTAGAGTCCAGACGTCCGGTCTGAACCATCTATAAACTAATTAAACTCTATAATAAACAGGCAATTGAATGAACTTTTATTTTTAGTTATGAATAACACCTTAAATGACCATTTAAAAATATTATAATTGTTTGTTTGGAGGAATAATTGTCTATTCAGAGTTATTGGGAGTAAGTTCTTCTGGTAAGCCGTAAAATATGCATCTGCAAATCAATCTTGGTATGACCAAATTGCCAAAATTGTTGAATTACTAATACATGTTTCCCAAAAAATAAATTTTTTTTGTTGAAATATTAGCAAGTATACTTTCAGCAATAATTCATTGTGCACACCTATTTGCATGCATTTTTAAATACATAAGACAAGACATGTAAGGCTGACCAAGAACTTTATAAATTCTTCCACTTTAATTTTGCTTGCTGCTTCTATGCCTAAATTTTCATTGATTTATAAAAACAGATGATGAATTTGATAAATCTAATACATTAGTCTTCTAGAGTAATTTTGAAAAGTTTGGCAATCAAGGCGCATACATTGTTGCTAGTAAACGCTTAAAAATGGAGTTGTGTATATTGCTATTAATGATGCTGGTTTGTATTAATTTAACATACACTTGAGCTAAGACACTACACTTTTACCATAGAACACATCAAAAGCTTTTGGATATCAATGATTCGAATGGAATATTGTACAAAATGCAAATAACATGTACATTACCAAGGCGATACCGTTTCGTCTTGTACATAACCCGGTTATTTTGCAATGTGAAATCAAGATATCTATGATATATATCTTGATTTCACATTGCAAAATAAGCCTAGGTGTTATTTTTTTTATAAATATTATAGTTATTTGTTATCATTCTTGACGCTATTCAGATAATAACAAGGAAAGTTTTGTACAGGGTTTAAGAAACATTCCATGGGATTTATGTACACACTAAATGAGCCTGATGATATGATGAAATTTATTATTCAACAAATTCGGCAACGCTTAGATAAGTTTGCACCATATAAAAATAAAATTTTTAAAAAGTTTAACCCTAAAAGCTGTACATCACTCAAAATTCAGGAAATAGAATTAGCTGAAAAAACTGCAATGCAAAACCTAAGTTCCTTAAACATTGCAAGTGCAAATGAAATTAATAGATTAAGGAAACTGCTAAATGCTAAAAGGAAAGAGTGCAAAGAAGATCAGAAAAAGCGTTTATTTAATGATTTAGAAAGTTGTGGTAGTAAACGGAAATTTTTAAATAAATTTCTTGGAAAAAGTCAAAGGCTACTGTCTAATATTAAAGAACGTATGATAAAAGATAAATTAGTCACTAAGCCTTTTGAAATATCAAGTCATTTCAACAAAATATTCGAAACTATTGGAGAGTATAAAGGAGTTGTGGAAGACTACAAGGAGATTAACTTGAATTGCATTCCACCTGATAAGTTTACTTTTCGTTACATAACGAAATTTGAATTGCTAGAAGTCATAAGTAAATTGGATACACATAAATCTAATGGCAGTCTAGGAATCCCTACATGTATTATAAAAAGAATACATTAATTTGTTTGATGGACACATTTTATTTGGATTAAATAATGCAATTAGTCAAAATACATTTCCTGCTATCTTCAAGAACGTTGATAGTACACCTCTGTACAAAAAGGGCAACCCACTAAATGCAGAAAACTACCGTCCAGTAACAAAAAATCATGTGTTCTCTAAAATCTATGAAAGGCTTTTATGTAACCAAATTATTTCATACATTAATGAATATAAAATTGTTAGTGATAAACAGTTTGGTTTTCGGAAATCATACAGTACCACTGATGTACTCTTATATATTACTGAAAGTATAAAGTCGAGTTTAAACGATAATATTAGCAGTGCAGTTTCTCTTCTAGACCTAAGCAAGGCCTTCGATAGTCTAAGTTTCAACATACTGTATAAAAAACTCCGAATGTATGGATTTTCCCCTGACAGCATAAAGTTACTAACATCATTCATAGAAAACAGAAAACAAAGTTCGAATTGATAATATTTATTCAAAATATATTACGCCACAGCGAGGAATCTCTCAAGGCTCTGTGTTAGGCTCTACTCTCTTTGTTTTGTACGTCAACGACATACAAAATATCATAAACTGCGAGGTACTCCAGTATGCAGACGACACTTGTCTCATTTGACGGGATTCAGTACAATTACAGCATCAAGAACACTTCAAAATAATATTAATAACATCATAGTATATTTCAAAAGTAACCAACAAAGAATAAATGCAAGCAAGACCCAATTCACTATCTTTACACCACATGAACAGCAACAACTACGTAGGAACATTCAATTAAACATAGATGAATCCAGTGAGCCAATAGAACAAACAGATAGTGTGACATACTTGGGTGTTGAGATTGACACAAAATTTACATTTGAAAACTTTGTATCCAGTAAGATCAGGAAAATGTCCAGAGGCATACAATACCTAAAACAAATAAGGCACATTACCACAAACAAGCAAATATTACAGGCTTTTGTGAGTAGCCACTTAGTTTATGCTTGTAATTTGTTGCAGAGTTTAAGTATAGAACAGCATGAGAGGTTAAACAAGGTAGTTACCTGGTCTTTGACAACACTATACAATATCAATAAACAAATGGCAGGTGAGAAGCTACAAGAGATTCAAATGCTAGCGCCAAAGTTTTACATTCAATATGCTAGCCTGGTTACCATGTATAAGTACAGTAATCAATTGACAGGTTCTTTAAATTTCCTTGATAATTACCTCATGCTAAATAATCGTACAAGTAAATGTATAATTGCCAGTAAAATAAAATCCTTACAATGGAATAGATCGTTTACAACAGCTGCAAGCAGAAATTGGAATAGTCTACCACAAGAGATCAGAGATTCTAAATCATTAAATGTATTTAAAAGAAAACTTAAACAAAATTTACTTGCACATCAAAAACTAATAGGCGGTTCAAAGAAACTAAACACCTGGCAGAAAAGTTTGAATAATGCTTTTTAATTTTTTTTAAAACAGTTTAGTATGTGTTATTTTATTTGTAAATTTTTAGCTTGTTTATTGTCTGTGTTTTCTTGTTGCGTGTGATACCATTTTTGTAAATATGTATATATGTATATTGTATATATTGTATATTTTTTTGCAGATTTGTTGGTGTATGCAGCATGGGAATATGGAATTGATAAATAAAGTTATTGAAATGTAATAACCAGTCTTGTAATTAAAAATATTATCTGAATAAAAAATATCTTATCTTACGTATAATATTATTGGCGAATTAACATGAAATTAATGTTGTATTTGAAAATTTTTATGTATATTTTTTATCAGGGCAGGTAGCCCCTGTTCCAGAATTTTCCACTCTACGAAACTGCTTCCAAACTAGTCTTAACATCAAAGATTGTGTTGTTTATAAATTAAATCTACCATTGTTTAAAATTTAGAATTATTGCTGTAAAGTTGAGGAAAAAATTTGTAAAATATGTACGATAGCTTTGTAAGCTGAAATGTATAAATCTGCATTTTTTATTAAGACGAAAAAATGTTTGATGGCGCAAATTCATTTTTCCGAAAGTCTCTTTGTTACTGCAAACTCCGTTGAATATTTCAATTCAGTAAAAAGTCAAATATATTATTTTTAAAACTTGAAATAAATGTACATGTAGCTATTAATGCCTAAGTATAGCGTGACTCAATGCATTTTATAGATTATAAATTTTAAGTAAATTTATGTAGTCAATTAATAGATTTCTTAATAAAATTTGTCAAGAATGAAATATACACAAGAACAGCATTCATACCATTGGAACCTCGAATGTTGAGTGGTGCATCCCACTCTTAGACACTATTATAAATGCAGAATGAACTTTTTAACCCTGAGTATATTTGGGTACCAGAAAAACGTTGGTATTATATCATTATCATTGTAATAATGAAGAAGGTAGTCTATATTACATAAAATATTAATTGTAGGTTGAAATTTCCAACTTCACTACTAATTCTTAAAAAAACTCGTCAAAACTGATTCCTTCAATGAGCTATCATACAGAATGTTGTAGACAAATGGATAGAAAGGTCCACACGCAATATCTGAATCAATAGATTAACAAAGATTGTATGCATAAATCGATTTCTTGTTTTTGAGTTCTTCTGACAAACATTCAACGCCCATTTTAATTGTATTGTACTTTTTTTACTAATTATTCATTTAAATTTGAAAAAAGTGTATTTGCATAATTAAGATGACTCATGACTAAAGCATGAAATAATTGAATCATATTGACAGAGGGTAAATGTTCAGCTACGTGTTTTAATACTCATTTAAGATTTCTTTTACTTGCAGCTTGTATGTTAATTTTGAGTTTATTTGGGTACCAGAAAAACGTTGGTATTATATCATTATCATTGAGTAATAATGAAAGGTAGTCTATATTACATAAAATATTAATTGTAGGTTGAAATTTCCAACTTCACTACTAATTCTTAAAAAAACTCGTCAAAACTGATTCCTTCAATGAGCTATCATACAGAATGTTGTAGACAAATGGATAGAAAGGTCCACACGCAATATCTGAATCAATAGATTAACAAAGATTGTATGCATAAATCGATTTCTTGTTTTTGAGTTCTTCTGACAAACATTCAATGCCCATTTTAATTGTATTGTACTTTTTTTGCTAATTATTCATTTAAATTTGAAAAAAGTGTATTTGCATAATTAAGATGACTCATGACTAAAGCATGAAATAATTGAATCATATTGACAGAGGGTAAATGTTCAGCTACGTGTTTTAATACTCATTTAAGATTTCTTTTACTTGCAGCTTGTATGTTAATTTTGAGTTAATAGTTATGCCTAGATATTTGAAGGATTCTTTAGGGGAGATTGAGGCGTTATTAAAAATAATCTAAAATATACATATTTGTGATAGTCAGGTAGATATCTATAAAAAATCAAGTAGTTAGAACATTTTAAAATAATTTTCTTTTTAATTTATGCAAATTTGTAGCTTGTAACAAAAACGTAGCAAAATCGAGATTAGGGTCAAACATGAAGATACAATTAATGCCGACTGTTTTAAAACAGAGTGACATTTAAGAATCCATTAAAAATATTGGTTTCTAAAACGACTATGCAACTAAAAGTTTATAATTTTATACGTAACTTCAATATTTACACTATTTTAATTATTTTCGTAACTACTGCTTTGCAAAAAATTGCTTAAATTACGTTATTGACAGAACTTTCTCCCTTGCATATTCAATCTATGCATCACTAATGTGAATATTCTTTTAAAAGTACGTCTAACAATTCAATACGGTGATAAAATCTTCTTGCGAATTATTAATATAGATCCCAGTTCCATGCGACTAGATGATCCCGCAAAACCTTGCTGGTATTAGACGGCCAGAGTTGCACACTGCTGAATATTAAAAAATCCTGGCCAGAATTATTTTTTTCCGGTGCAACCAAGACATTTTACTCCATTCTTTGCATAGAATAATTTTAACAAATCTTTATAATAATATTTATATATAAGTTATGGCTCTCTAAATGATTTAGAAGAAGACCTAAAAAATTTAACACCAAAAATTAAAATCCCAAAGGAATAGAATGCCAAAAATTTAAATTGAAATCATAAAAATACGAAAGAAATATCCACTCAAAAACACAGAAATACAATGCAAAAGAATGAAAATACCAAGAAATGAAGATGCCAAAAATTAATAATTTAAAAGCTAAATAAGTAATAAAACAAAAGTAAAAATCCCAAATAAATGATTGTATGCACTGTATTAAGGTCAATATTGAGTTACTCAGGCTGTGTTCAAGTAACCATACACCAAGAAATTATGTTCCAAGTTTTTTCGAAAAATATTCTGAGGTGAATTAATTTTTTTCATATCTTACTATGAATTTTTATATTAAGAAATATTCATTTTCGATTGAATAAAGTAATTTAGAATAATATATTTGAATTAGATTGGCGTAATTTGGTATTTCAATTCTTTGAGATTTTAACTTTTGATATTTTAATTCCTTTCAATTTTCACATTTCCATTATGTGGGATTTTATTGAACCTTGTCATTATAATTATGTTAGAAATTCATTTTGTGTTTTATTTGTTTGCTTTTTAATATTTGGTTATATTCTACAGCTTTTTAATTTTTGGGATTTAATGTAATCACATTTCAAATAACATACCATAAATGGCTATCCAGTTGTTTTTCGCATGCTACTGTTCAGTGAAGGGAAATGTGTTGTAAAATTAAAATCGTCTAATTCTTTTAAGTTCAATTTAACAAAATCATTACTTATAAAAGATTTTGATACTTAGATTTATAGAAAAC
This sequence comes from Hofstenia miamia, assembly GCA_900660155.1. Classification (NCBI taxonomy): domain Eukaryota; kingdom Metazoa; phylum Xenacoelomorpha; order Acoela; family Hofsteniidae; genus Hofstenia; species Hofstenia miamia. The sequence continues at coordinate 156,555 of CABFPE010000105.1, forward strand.
TACATGTAAGCATATTTCGTTGAATTTAGCACTAACGTTTTGATATTGCAACCAAATTGAATTTGAACAATTTACGTACTGCCTTTGAATTCAATGATTGCTTGATATAATTTTGGTTTGTCTATCAAGTCAAGAAACCAAGACCTCAGAAGCGGCATTAAAAAGATTGAAAACATCATGCAAATTTTTGCAAAATCTTAAAATTACAAACATTATCATATATGAAGAATTTTCAGATGATGCACCTGGAATAATTAATTGCTTGATAATATAGAAATATTAAGGTAACGTAATGAAAAAAATGATGTATCCATTTTCTTTACTAAACGAAATTTTTTGAAGAATTGTTTTGAAATCATCATAAAGGTTACTCCCAATATACGTATGTTACTTCTCAATAAAAATTGAGAATCAATATACTGAATGTTAGTGTTCACCATTATGTCAAGATGTGATTAGAGTTGTAAATATGGTAAGTTTTTGCATTCATCAAATATTTACAATAATGTACATTATCATACATGCTCTGTTCAAAAAATCATAGCTATAAAGCACGCCCTATCAAAACAGAAAATATGCATAATTGTAAAAATTGTGTTAATTCTAAACAATTTAATATTAAGTCATCCAATCATAATGCTTTAGAAAAAGATCCCCAATAACTAAGTGAATTTAATGAATATTTAACACAACATGAAAACGATTCTAAATATCTAAACATTAATTTCCTATCTCAACAAATAAAGTAACAAAGTATGAATAATTAATTTTAAAAATGGAATAATGAAAACCTGGTTAAAGGGTATTGATAATGACAACATTTATCAGTGAAATTGGCTTAACATTTTGCAAGGATCGACATTTTAGAAATTCTACAAAGATTAAAGATGGCGGCATATTATTGATGGTGCCTAAAATTTTTCATCCAAGAAAAGGTCAAGAACTAAGCGTTCAAAAAGCCCAATTTGAAAAGCTTATTGTTGGAAATTATAATATCAAGTGTAGAAACATTATTTATTTAAGTTATTGCAATAATTGAAAAAACTTTAGTGAGTTTTCTGTTATGTTTGCCTCTGAATTACCATGAGCAATGATGAAAATAAGCCACTAATTTTTATTGGAAATTATAACCAGAGTTATTTAAATATTTATGATAATTAAAAAATTCAAGATGCCTTAAACATTATCCGTTTAGAAGTACTCAATATAACAATAGCAACTTATAGTAATGGAGACAGGTTAACTTTGATTGACTATTGGACTAAAGATTTTTCGAACTATAACAGTTTCATTAAAATATCAACACATTTTTCATTTCTGATCACTTAATTGCATGTACAATATATGTCAAATTAAAACCAACAAATAGAAAAGATAGGTATATTACAAAATTTCTAGAAGATTTAATAAAACAGTAAGGAAAATTATATGTGGTTAGACAAGTGAAAGAAGGAAAATCCCCCCTCGAAAATTATGCATTTCAGAAAACTATGAAAAAATATAAAGTCTATGAAATTTCTGTAAAAACAAATGTGATGAAAAATTTTAAGATATACCAAATGTAAAGGAATATTGCATTGAATAGTTATAAACACGATACACAGTGATTTTTTAAATTTAGTTCGAAGAAATGAAAACATATTCTCAAAAATGGATACACATATGCTTTATTTTAAGAATTCTTTGAAGCCACATTCAAGTACAGAATGTATATCTACTAGATATAAAAGAAAGTTATGGGTACAATTAATTGGAAGATTAGGGAATTAAGGAAATCTGATGGAATTGAATGTAATATAATGTTACGACCATATTTGGGAAATATATAAATATAATCGTTCAATGCAAATTCATTTACTTTTAGATATGTTTCGCTGAATGAAATGATTTAATAGAAAATCTAAAGGAATTTGTAAGTACTCTATATGGTTCTTAAAAGAATCACCAACTGTTATAGCAAGACCTTTATGCGAAATGTTTAATGAATTCTTTAAATTCACGGATATCCTGATGAACTGACACTTTCAAGTGTAATTCCAATCTATGAAAAAGAACTACACAATATTTTCCTAAATTACAAGCCTATATCTATATTACCTGGAAGGAATAAGGTTTTCAGAAATAATTATACGATTAGATTAATTCTTTCCTTAAAAATATAATTTATGTAATTAAAATCAATTTGGCTTTAAAATACATTTTCAAGTAAGAATACTTGTTTGGATACAACAGAAAATAGGAGACAACTTATAGATAAAAATGAAAGTTTTTATATTGTCTCTTTAGAGCTTACACATTCAATTTAATAGATCATGGATTATTGATAAGAACATTGACATATACATTCAATTTAAATCTTACTTCGTCTTCACTAATTTCTGATTACTTAAATAATATAATAGTAGTATATAACCGAGTCCTTCCCGTGCCACTTTTTTCTGATTGGTCGAGAGGTGGAGTCCATTACGTGCCACTTTTTTCTGATTGGTCGAGAGGGTTGGCCTTTGACCTGAGACGTCGTGGATATTGGCGGGGGTGTTTTACTGACGTCATGGATGTAATTTTACTAGTTTTTGTGTTATTTATGTGGCCTAATTTAGTTTGCATTTTTTTTACTTTTTTACTTTCCCACATTACATTTTTTACTTTCCCACACTACCTTACATTTTTTAGTTTCCCACTAATTTAGTTTGCATTTTTTTACTTTTTTACTTTTCCCAAATTACATTTTTTACTTTCCCACACTACCTTACATTTTTTAGTTTTTT
>CABFPE010000105.1:160322-172883 GCA_900660155.1 Hofstenia miamia
TTTTACCACGTACGTTTATTAAATATTATTATTAATATTTATCTTTACTTGGAAATATTTTTCGATTCCATTTTTTAAACAGGTATGTAATGTGTGAATGTAATACATTTAAAGTAAATTAATGTGGGAATTTAATCATTGAAAGGAAAATTAATTGGGGAAAATTAAAACAAAAAAAATGTAGGTTAAGGTGGGAAATTAAAAATTGAAGGTAAGGGGGGAAAATAAAAAAATTAAATTTGGAAAAGTAAAAAAGTAAAAAAATGCAAACTAAATTAGTGGGAAACTAAAAAATGTAAGGTAGTGTGGGAAAGTAAAAAATGTAATGTGGGAAAGTAAAAAAGTAAAAAAAATGCAAACTAAATTAGGCCACATAAATAACACAAAAACTAGTAAAATTACATCCATGACGTCAGTAAAACACCCCCGCCAATATCCACGACGTCTCAGGTCAAAGGCCAACCCTCTCGACCAATCAGAAAAAAGTGGCACGTAATGGACTCCACCTCTCAACCAATCAGAAAAAAGTGGCACGGGAAGGACTCGGTTATATACTACTTATAATACAAATATGATGTCTCTAAATGTTAAAAAAACCATTTTTATGCAGATGAATATACTAAGAAACGACGGAACAAAGACAAAGTTAGATCTTAGCAACAAAAAATAATGAAGACCAAAATTAAAATATATGGAAGTATTAATTATAACAATTCCAAGATCATTTATATGAGTAAATTTTTAAAATGGTTGCTAATATCAAGTTTATTAAGAAATATCCTATTTATTGTGAAAAAAGATCACATTGCTTCTTAAATATCTGGTTGTATTACAATATACGTATTCTTGTTTCTATTAGCAAAGCTATAAGAAAATTCTAACTGAAAATTTTGCAAGATTTTCAAATAGATAATCAGAATTATCAATATTAATAATAATACAACTAAAAGAAGAATGGCAACAATTATATGATATTACATCCAGATGAAGTATTTTGTGAATTGAAAGATAACATCTCCTTAAAATACAATATGAGAAATGGTGTGTATCAATGGGAAAAAATTGAAAGAAAAATATGAAAAACTCATTTTTATACATTGCAGTAAAATTATGGAATACATTTGATAAAGTTACTCGATCAGAAAAAAAAGTTTCAATTGTTTGAAAAAAAAGTGACTAATTATTTCAAAAATGCTTCCACGAATAATTTTCTTTCTAGTTAAAGAATTGCTTCGTTAATCACAAGTAACTAATTATATTATGTTCTTTTATCAATTCAAAACTAATGACAAAGAATTTAACTACTCATAGCAAATAAGTTTCAAAGCTAAAATACAGTAGTCATGAAGACATCACCAGCCTTAGAAAAAAAATATATAGTTAGTACGAAATTGGGTATTTTGTACACAATTTCTATTTAATGTAGAAAGTAATAACAAATAGGGCTTTTCAAAATAAATAATTTTAGGAAATACTCCATTTAATATATCTTTACATTATTTTAAAACTAGTTTTCAAAATAATTGTCTTATGAAAACGTTGTAATCACTTTTGAACTCGTTCTCGCTTTACATATCTTTTCTTTTCTGTTTTGTATTTACCTTTCAATCAGGGGTGAACTACATATGCAAAAATGGGGGGGGGGGACATACAATAGTTTTTTTCAAAATCGCAAACTACTCCTGCGTAGAACAGAGTCAAATAAAAATAAATCATATTTACTATTTTTAATATTAATTAATATTAATCCAATGCTTTATGTGGAATTCACAGAAATATTTGATGAGTAAATTCAATTATTTTCTGAAACTATGTAGAGTTCATAAAATATAATTGACCGGATCTCCCAAGCTTGAAATGGAACCTTCTTTCTGCTCACTCGGATCTGGAAAAACTGATCTCTTCAATGCCTATTTCGTCTCGAATTTTTCTCATCCGTTTCTCTCTGCCTCGCGGTCCACCTGCCACCTCCCCGCTGATTCGGCTATGTGACATCGTCTTCAATGCCCATGATATTTCTCTCATTTTTAAGTCCTGCAAGTTGTCTGGTCCTTGCTATTCAGCCGGTGTCCCATCCATCCTTTGTAATTCATGAAACCTCTTCGACTCTTTCCATCAATTTTTAGCATCTCATCTCCTACATTTGCTTCTCTAAGCGTTTTCCGCCTTGCTGGAAAATATCTTGGATCTGTCCGTTGTTAAAATCTAACCAGCTTCCCTCCTCTCAAGTCACTTAATACCGTCCTATAGCTGTTCTTTCTCGGCAGTCAATCATCTTTGAGTGCCTTGTCTTTCGTTACGTGTTACTTAAAATTCGTCACCTAATCTCCTCTTCTTAGCATGGTAACCTTCTAGGGCATTATAATATCACTAACTTCTCTCACTTTGATTAAAACCTGGTATTTCCACTCCCTCATTCTATTCTTCTTGACAAATTAAGTTTATTTGGCTTTGATGCTAATTTCATCGAACTTTTCCAATCTTACCTGTCCAATGTCGCCAGTGTGTCAAAATCCACTCGTCTATTTCTTCTCCTGCCATTGCCGTCTAGTGGTTGTCCTCAAGGTTCTGTGTTTGCTGTTCTCTTTTTCCTTGTTGCTATCAAGGACCTCACTCAATCTGTCCTCTACTCATCGTCTACTCTACGTCAATGATGCTTCGATTTTAAACTTTGGTAGTTTTTTGCCTCCAATATATATTGGAGTTAATACATTACCTCTGATCTTAAGCTTTTGTCTACTTCGTCTTCTATTAACCATTTTGATTTTAGCTCAACCAAGACATGTGGTATTTCCTTTTCTGAATGTCCCCCGTCTGATCTGCCTCTCCCTGTTAGCTCTTCTCCTCTTCATGCTCATCTTGGAGTTCAACTTGCTGCAAACTTAAATTGGACAGGTCATGGGTTCTTGCGCCTCCGCAAAGCCAATTCCTCACTCTTTGTCCTCTTCCGCAATGTTTCCTTTAATTCTCTGGCTGCCGTGAAACTCTCTTTGTTCAAGCCCATTCCTCGCGTTATTCTTCTCTACGCGTCTCCCTGTTGGTGGCTTTTTAGTGCCTTGTTCCACTCCATGGGATGGTTCCAGAAGCGTGCTTTACAAATTGATCTCTCCCTTGCCATACATGACGCTCTTCTCAAATTCTCCAGTCTCCCACTGTCGCTCTACTTCCATGCCTGTGATCTCCTCCTTTTCAATCACTTGCTCACTCGCAAATTGGACCTCAATCCTTTTGATTTCATAAAGTTCTCTAATTCCTGCGCCGTTTTTCAATCGTGCTTGTATTGCTGCTAATTACATTTGGACTTCAACCCTCCAAAAGCCATTGATTTCTTCCCCGCTGCCGAGCTTCAAGAAATCTTTGTAATCTTTCCTCTTTGCTGAGCCCTTCTCCAACTTCGCGTACTCTTCCATCTGCTCCTACTTATTCGCCTGCGACTGTCCTCGCTGCAGTAAAACTGGACTTGTTTTTATATTTTGTCGTGTTTGCATTTAGTAGACAATAAAGTTATTCATTACTATCCTTGCATCTCACAGCTTCATGCTTATAAACAAAGCTTTTAAATCAATGAATTTTGACATACTTAAAGATAAATTAACATATTATAACTTTGATAACAAAGCTATTAACTTAATAATGAACTTTCTTCAAAATCGACAACAAAGTGTTATACTTAATGGCAACAAATCAAAATATATTATAATTGATCGTTGGGTGCCTCAAGAAATAGTTTAAGTCCCATCATTTTTGCAATCTACGTAAATGACATAATCCAAAATGTAAAATACAGTAAAATTTATCAATATGCAGATGTTACCTGTCTTATAAGTACTAATATAAATGCCTTTAATGCAACTATAGACCTGCAAAATGACATAGAAAATTTAACAAAATATTTCACAAATAATCAACAAAAAGATAAGATAAGATATTCTATATTCAGATAAATATTGACAATTAATAACTGGTAATTTATCTGAATAGCGTCTAAAAATGTACAGTCATACGTAATACATACAAAACAAAAAATAACTATACAATAAATCTACCAGGCAAAGGAAAAATTACTAATGAGAGATTTCAAGTACTGGTTGTTGAGTAATCATAATTGTAAAATTTATATCCTAGCCTGAGATATACTGTTGTTTAAGGTAAATTTTAATTTGCCTTTTAAAAACGCTTAATTTTTCAATGTTTTTTATTTTTTAGGAAATGAATTCCAAGTTCGGATAGCGGTATTAATAAATGATTCTTTCATAATCTTTTTCTATATCTAATACAGCAAAAAGTTAAGATAAGATATTCTATATTCAGATAAATATTGACAATTAATAACTGGTAATTTATCTGAATAGCGTCTAAAAATGTACAGTCATACGTAATACATACAAAACAAAAAATAACTATACAATAAATCTACCAGGCAAAGGAAAAATTACTAATGAGAGATTTCAAGTACTGGTTGTTGAGTAATCATAATTGTAAAATTTATATCCTAGCCTGAGATATACTGTTGTTTAAGGTAAATTTTAATTTGCCTTTTAAAAACGCTTAATTTTTCAATGTTTTTTATTTTTTAGGAAATGAATTCCAAGTTCGGATAGCGGTATTAATAAATGATTCTTTCATAATTCTTTTTCTATATCTAATACATGTAAAATGTTTTGATCTGGAGTTCTGCTTATGAATAAAACCAGGCATAGAAATCATATTAAATGGTGGTAAGTTCTTTATGAGTTTAAAAAAAGGTCAACATAGTATTTAAAATGACAAGCTGTCTTGGGAAAAGGATAGATTTTGAAATGTAGTCCTTAGTTATAGAAGAATTTTTCTTTGAAACATTTAGTGCCCATCTTATATATTGAAAAAACACAATTTATAATATTCTCCCCTAAAACATTCAAAAGTCTCGCAAAAAACATTGAACTTAATATATATCATGTACCATTAAAGTAAAGTGAATTCATCAGCTATTTAGATGTTGAAAACGAAAATGATTAAAATTTCGAACAATTCTTAATGTCAAAAATTAAAAAAATGGCTTCTGGGGTTAGGCATCTTTATCATCTTTGAAATATTCCAAATACATATCACAAAAATTAATCAATTCTCTCTGCTTATCACACTTTCAATATTGTTCATTTCTTTTTACAAATATTAATTAAAAAATTTGCATTTTTCTGTCTAAAACTTTCAATTGGTCTCTTAAAACATGACTATGAATCCACCTATCGACTAAAATACAAACTATTATCTCCTTACTACTAAATTCAAATGAATATGTTATCAATACTATTTAAATTCAACTTTGGTCAATCCGAGATTTCGTTTTTAAGACAATATATTAAAATAAATTAACGTTCTCAAAAATGGTTATGCTTAGATAAACACTATAATAGCTTTCACCACACAGAAACTAAGATATGGAATAACTTAGATCATGAAATTCAAATAGACAGAAACTAAAAGAAATTCAGAAAAAAAATGCGAAAGTTCCTCTTTAATAGACAATGCATTTTTAACAACAATAACACACTACACTCACTCAAAAATTTTGTACAGCACTAGAAATCCACACGTACGCACACACGCACACAAACATTTATATTATATATATTTTATTATTATTTTGTAAATACATGTAGTTGTAGTTTGTAGCTTTTTACTGAAATTTACAGCAATAAATTTGCTTTGCTCTTATTAATCTTTCATTTCTTCTCACAGCATCATGCTGGTATCCTTCTCAGCTCGGGAAACTCACCAGTTCCCAGGGAGTCTGAAATCTTTCCTCAGCACTCTAGCTGTTCCTAACAATGCTGCCTTCTGTGCTACTGCTCTTCCCCACTTTGGTACTCCCAACTCCTCCAAGTATCTCTTGTGCTTCTTACACACTGCTCCTAGTGCTCCTACAACTACCGGGACTACTTTAATAGCCTACACTTATCACTTACTTCTACTCTTCTGTCTATATGCTTCTTCACCCAGTTTGTTCTTATTGTTTGCTCCTGTTCTGCCATTATCAGTGCTTCTGTTTCTCTTTTTAGTCCTACCTTCTTTAACCACTTGTTGCTCTCTTCTCTGTCACACATTTCTATGTTCCTCCAGTGTTTTCCATGCATTGCCTTCTGCCTATACCTTGTTTGTCTCTCTGATTCCATCCTACACTGGTATACCTTCTTTCCTTCACTCTCAGTTCTTATCTTCCTTAGCTCCTTAGTGACCTCTAGTAGGGATCCTCTAGGTTGCTCTTCTGCATATTCCTTTAGCACTAGTGTATCTGCTTCTACAGTTTCCTCCAAACGTAGCAGCCCTCTCCCTCCCTTATGCCTTGCCATGTACAGCCTATCTACATCTCCATTTAAGTTGAATACTCTCTCTGCTGCTAGTATCTTCCTTCCTTGTCTCCCTTTCTAGTTCCCTCAGTTCATTCTTGTTCCACCTAACTATTCCTGCCGAATATCTGAACACTGGTATCGCCCACGTATTAATTGCCTTTATGCTGTTCTACCCTTTCAATGCTGACTTCTGTAGTACCGTTCTTACTCTCTTCTTCTATTCTTTTCTTAACCTCGTCCTCATTTCCTCATGATCTGTTCTATCTTTCTCTATCACATCTAAGTACTTTGACTTCCTCAACCTTAAGCCTCACTGCTGGTCCTCAAACCATCTCCATCTATGCACTTGCCTCTGGTCATTGTCACTGTCGCACACTTTCCTAATCCAAATTCCAACCCAGAATCTCTGCTTGCCTTCTCCAATGTCTCCACTTGCTTCTGCAACATCTTCCTTGAACTAACATACATCTTCAGGTCGTCCATGTACCAGAGGTGACTTACTGCTCTACCATTCTTCTCCATCTTATACCCTATGCCTGTCTCCTTTAACTTTTCTGTGATGGGGATTAAGCTAACTACAAACAGTAGTGGTGCTAAGCAGTCTCCCTGGAATATGCATCGCCTAAACCTCAACCAGTGCCCGTCAATCTCAGTCTGCCATTTCCTATCTCCCTCTCTGGAAACTCAACCCATTTCTGTGAAACTCCATTGGCATCTAACATCCTCAATACCCACCTATGTGATATGCTGTCATATGCCTTCCTGTAGCTTATCCATGCCATTGCTAAGTTTGTCTTCCTTCTTTTACAATTCTCCACCACTGCCTGGTCTATCAACAACGGATCTTTGCATCCTCTCGTCTTTTTCCTACAACCTTCTTGCTCCTCCGGTATCACCCTGTTCTGTTCTAAGTAACATGCCAGCCTACTTGAAATCACAGAAGTTAGCAATTTCCAAGTAGTTGGCGGACATGTTATTGGCCTGAAGTTGCTTGCCTCGCTAATTTTATTGGGTCCTTCTGTATCAGAAATATCATTCCCACTACCATCCACTCTGGGCACCCACTCACTACACACTCCTCCAATGCTACTGCTAGTCTCTCATGAACACTTGTGAACTTCTTCAGCCAATACCCATGTACCTCATCTCTGCCTGGCGCCTTCTATTTATTCAGCTTTGCAGTTGTGATTACTTCTTCTTCTTGCCTGAATTCCATCTGCATCTGCACACTCTCTCTCTCTGTTCCCACATTTCCCCATATATTTTCCCAGAACCTTAATGCGCCCTCGCCTTCTTTAGCTGTAGCCTTTTCTCCTGCATCTAGAATCTTCCTTCTTGGGTCTCAAACGTCATGTTGTCTCTTGCGTGCTTTGCCCTTGCCCTATATTTTCTCAGTCTCTCAGCTGCTGCACCTAATCTCTGCTTAAGCAGTTTCTATAGTCTTCCCCTTACCTACCCTGCACCTGTCCTGCATCGCCTTCCTTGTTCTGATCTTCCCTAATTGCTGCCTAATCTTTGCCACTTTATTCTCAATTCTTCTCTCCCATGCTGGCTTTCTGTCTGTCTTATCTTCTTGTCGTCTTTTCTTTTTCATGTCCATGCCTACATTCTTCAGAACCTCCCATGCGCCCGCATACACTAATCTGTCTATCTCTGTTACACTCTTAGGATCTATCCTTTCTAATACTTTGTTAAACTTTTCTGTTTCTACTGCTAACTTGCTTTTCTTAATGCCTCATGGTACTGGCAACCTACTTCTCTCTTCTATTTATTCTTCATCATTTCCTTGATTTTTGCCTGTTTCTACAGCTGTGGTTTCTGCTGTTCAACCACTACTTCTGCTACTACATCTGCCACTTCATTTTCTTTTTGCTTCATCTGTTCAGCTCTACTTTTTCCCTTATTTTCATCCAGCTTCAACTTTCTGCAAGCCTCTGCTCTGTAACTTCTAATCCTGTTTTCTTTTTTTCCCATTCTTCCAACATTCCCTTCCTATAACCCCTCTTATCTGGTCTGGTTCTTCTGTAACGCTCCAATGCTCGTCTGTCCAGTTGTGCCGTTGTCCATTGGTCTGTGTGGATCCTATACTGCCACTTCTCGATCCACACTCCCGATTGTGGAGTCCATTTAAGGCCTGCCAGGGACTGAGGGCCTTTTCTTTCGTTGTCACTTTCATATTGAGAAAGGGTCGGGGCAGGGCTCGAACTCGGGTGCCAGTTTTGCTTTCTACCCCTTTGCCACGGAGGCCCATTATTATTATTATTATTATTATTATTATTATTATTATTATTATTATTATTAATATTTAAGTGCCATGCTCTGGTAGTGTTTCCGGGCATTACTGTGACCGCTCAAAAAAGTCTGGTATAATCATATAAGATAATATGCTGTAATGACGCTTATTCTCCTTTTAAAAAGAAATTTAATAATTTACAGCGAAATTTATGCTTTTTCCGCCAAAATATTTAAATTTTGTTGTACAGTTGCTGTAATAAAATGACAGAAATGGAGAAAGCCATATCTGAAGCTAATAATGTGAAGCACGAGCAAAGCCAACAAAATCTTTACATCTTCCATTTCAATACACCTTCTTTTGTGGAGTTGTCTCTCCCAACCTGACATTTTTCTCTTTCGGTTAGACATTATCTAAAATAAAAAACCGTAAGTCTTCTATGCAATTTAAATAATTGCATATTCTTATTCCTAAGAAATATGCCTTGAAAACATCCAGAAACAATCACCTGACTCGTTAAAGAAACCCCAAGTGTTTAAGTTCATAAACGTTTTGCGCAGGCGTCTCCTTAGTATTTATGTTTTTCATTTCGTAAGAATCACATTTGATATTTTAAATTACAAAAAAATTTAATTAAATAATTCTATCTTGCCCTTGCTTAATACATTTATTGAAAAGCAACCTACATATCCCAATATCAGTATTATTTTTAAATTAAACAATCATTATTTGAATCATATTAATTTAGACACATTTTACAAGAAACAATTAGGCGCTTTGCGGCATTGCAACAAGGCAACGGGGTGACCGGACCCCCTTGGTTTCGCCCCCCCTTGGTGATGTTAGAAAAGTGCTACATCGACATGCATGTAGTCAATCCAAGACTATGACTTCAGTAACAGGAGAATGCCGAACGTTAATAAAAAAAACAAACAGATACACGACAATTTATCATTTCTAGATCGAAGATTACATCAAAGGAAAAGCAGACTCTTAATACTGCCGTTATTGACATGTGTTCATTAGACATGCGTCCCATATCTTGTTGTACAGGTGGGAACAGAGAAAGAGTTGCAAACAAAACCACATATAAAAAAATTAATCAGATAACAAAAATTTAATAATTATACTTTTAGAAGTTTTTTTGCTTTTGACGACTTTTGAAAAAAATTTAGCCAGTTTTTGCTGTTTAATCACCAGAATTCTGAATATTTTTATGATTTTAAGTAAAGCAACTAAGAAAGTGATGCAAAAATGATTTATTCTGTATCAAATAATTTTTCCAAATTTATACTTAGGCCCAAGTTTGTTATATATTTTTTAGCCAATATCATACAAATACATATATATATATATATATATATATACAAATTGTATATTTATATCAGCCAATCAGTAATACTTTGTGCTTACAACTCTAAGGAGAAGGATTCCAAACCGTTTCCCAAAATCTGATCAATCTCGGAGCTAAATGTGGTCCTGATCTAAAAGTCTCTGAATTATATTTACATCCTTCAAATCTTTCACGAAATATTTTACCTAAATATTATGGCAAAGCTATTCAATCACTTAAGTGTACTTTTGAACGCCAACTTTAAAGTGTACCTGTTTCCCCCGGTAGCCTTCCAATTTGATCATTGGACATCAAAATATAAGAATATGTCGTTCACCGCAGTGAATTACCAATTCATTAACATAAACTTCGAAAACTGTACCAGGGCAATTGCAGTGGATTCTACAAAAGTGATACGACGCATGCAAATAATATTTTGACAGACTTAAAAGAAAAAATGCAGCCGATTTTTGATGTCAATAAGCAGTACAATTATAAACCAATAGTGTAGCATAATCCAATGAAATTGACGAATTCGTAACAAAGAAGAAAAAATGTAAAACTCTAATTAGAAAGTCCTATCAATTTAATAGAATTTGCATTAAATGATCTTGACAAATTCTGTAAGCAACTATCGATCGCAGCTAATTTGACAAAACACATGTGGACAATACGCTCCGCATTAATTTTAGTTAACCATGTGGTTTACACAGAACTTTATTATGTGGACATAAAAAATCAATTAGGAACTGGTACTTGTTTAATTGGTAAATATGTTTAATAAAATTTTATATAAATAGGAACGAAGCACTGTAAAATGGATAGAAATTTAACTTTTAGTAGTTTACTTTAGCTTCTTGGTTTGATTAATTTTATTTAAGATGTGCAGCTAAGCATTCTTTGTGTGTAGTGATTGAGGGCTGTTGTGAGGGATTACTATGAGATGTTTGATAATTGCATGCAATCAAGTTACAACTATAGGGATAGGAATGTTTTTCTCATGCTTAGCTGGCTACCATTCGTTTGTATTACATGTAGTAACAAGTACACGAAAGGCTGATAGCCACCTTAGGTATGTTAATTACTTAACAATATTTTAGATCCAAATTGTTTGACCTATAATTGACCAATAAGTGACCGTGCTAATTGTATAGTATTTATATGTAGGTTAGAAGCTGCCGTAGTTTAGTTACCTTTTTATTTTGTCTGCAACTAGTGTTGTGTCCTTTTTATCATCAGTCATTTTCGTATACATCTTTTAATTAAATGTAGGAAGCTGCTCTATTTTTATACTAGCCATTTTTAATTCGTTCAATAGCAGCTATTGCCAGGTTGCGAGATGTTATCTTGTTTGCATATTAAAGTAACACGTATTGAGAATAAGAGTTAGGTAGATTAGTGACTGGTATTTATTACACAATAAGTAATACACACATAACAAAACTCTTTTGTTGAGATTGAGCTGATTTGCAGCGGATGGAACGATGGATGTGGAGAAGTGGATGGATTGAACTGTCAATGAACTGTGAACTGTCTTTATGATATGGCTTCGGGCAAGTGTGCCCATCGCACTCTCTCTTGTTATTTCGATGGATGGTGCTACCCAAATAGTAGTGAATTGTTACGCTAGTCTTTGGAGTATTAATTAAGTTATCTTTATAGTTGTACGATTACGAAAGAACAGTAAGAGTGAACGTATACATTACCCCGCATATTGGAATCTGTAATGTGTTGTATCTAAATCATACCTCGTTATTATACACATCTTTTGCCTGATAATACAATATGTACTACAGACAGTGATAGTAAACTTGTGGCTGCTGTTCAATCAAAATTTGATAGAGTATCATGTATGGCACATGAATTTATCACAGTTCTACGAAGTTCATTAACTAGTCTATCAAGAACTACTCCATCTTCTGATATCACTGTCTTTCTGCAGCTAAGGAAATTGTTAGGTACTTCAAAAGTAGTGGACTAAATCATAGATTAGAAACAAAGTTAGTACAGGAAGTAGACACTCGTTTTAATAGTTATTACTATATGCTTACGTCTATTGACAAGAATTTAGTTAAGAAAGACACATGTTGACCAGATTACATATCTGAAGCAAAACTTAATAAAATCGCTTATTTCATTCCTTAGATATTATAGCTTGTGAAAGTCACCCAACAATTTCATTTTGCTAGCCCGTGTTGCTAAAGCTGCAAAACAATATGGCTCCAACAAATGACGACTGCAAACTACTCCGAAAAAGGCTGTTAGACGGTGTAAAAACAAATGCTTAGAGAAGCTTGTCTTATCACTTTATTGCAACTTTATTGGATCCTAGATATTACAAAAAAGTTATGGGAAAAAATAAACTTATTTCCGAAACACATATTAGGAATAATTTAAAGGAGCTAACATCTTTGTCTTGGTCATACACTCAAAATAAACATTCTGTGAGAAAATCATTCTTAGATGATACTGATTCAGAATCTGACTCAGAACTGCCCAGTGAATGCAACTTGTATATGAGCATGAACAATAGTGCTACTATTGATAAAGCCAATTTTGATTTGTTATCTTATTGGAAAAGCAGTCCATGTAAAAATTTTGCCATTATTACAAGATGTTATCTCGAATTTCACCTACAGAACTTAAGTGCAAACGTACCTTCA
>CABFPE010000105.1:172891-218645 GCA_900660155.1 Hofstenia miamia
TCCGAAACACATATTAGGAATAATTTAAAGGAGCTAACATCTTTGTCTTGGTCATACACTCAAAATAAACATTCTGCTGTGAGAAAATCATTCTTAGATGATACTGATTCAGAATCTGACTCAGAACTGCCCAGTGAATGCGACTTGTATATGAGCATGAACAATAGTGCTACTATTGATAAAGCCAATTTTGATTTGTTATCTTATTGGAAAAGCAGTCCATGTAAAAATTTTGCCATTATTACAAGATGTTATCTCGAATTTCACCTACAGAACTTAAGTGCAAACGTACCTTCAAAGTGATGGATGGAAAGCTAACAAAAAAGAGGAACAGACTCAGTTCAGAAAATGCTAATGAACTACTAATTATTCGGTCTTGCAAAAAACAAAAACTTATATAACACATTTGTTCATCTACTAATGACATATAATTTGTGTTTTCATAAATTGATTCACATGATTAGAAGCGAGCCTTAAACAGCATATGGGTGCAGGACGAGCACGGACCATGTTGAATCTACAGTTTCAAACACTAATCTCTATGCATGATCTTTAATAGAATTAATAAATTTTATAGGAGCCGTAAAGTTTCTCACTAAAGGACAAAATTATATAGTAGTTTGTGCATTTTGATTTAATTTCGTAATTTTTACGTTTTTCTAAATAGATGGCGGGCGAACAGAGCCGCCCGTTTATGCCCGGTGAATTCCAACGGNGGATTGACATCATTAAGATTATCTTCTACAATACATCAATATCATAAAAGCAAATTCAGCTTCCTTTGAATTATCGTCGATGGATTTAGGAAAGTCTTAAATAAATCAAATATTCAATTGTTTTAATTCTTTATTTCATTTGAATTTATACAATGACTTTTGAAATATTTTGCATGCTGTGTACACACCTTCAAATCATTAATGGCGAAAACTCATCGGCAAGTAAAATCGAAGAACCTGCATTTTTGCGATTGTTTTTGAATAGTTAAAATGCGGAATATAAATGGGCACCGGGCATTGTAAGATAAACGGGCACGAGCAGCGCTAAATCTAAAAAATGCAAAACACTATGCTCTGGACGAAAACATTTAGATGATAATCCATAAGCACAGCAAATGGGGACAGGGACATTTTTAATTTTCACTAAACATGTCTTATCAAGATGCAAAAATACGTTCTGCAATTACTCATTTGAACTCAGTGTCAAGAAAACAATCACAAAGTTGTTTCAACATCGACAGTACAGCGAGCACTTTCAAGAACAGGGATCTATAAAAAGACGTGCGAAAAAAGTGCCACTATTGACGCAAGAACAGAATAAAGCCCTAGTTACCGTTTTTGAAACATTGTCATTAGGTAGGGCGCAAACGACACAACTTTTGTTGCGATACCAATTAAGATAAGAAACCACATTGGAGGAATTCAAATTATTTCAAAATTATCCTATCACATTGCACGCTATAATTGGTTTAGCAACGAAAGATGTAATGTTTGCCAGGGGCATTATATGTATTTTTCAGAAATGGAAAAGGAAAATCCAAAAAATATGCAAAGACTGAAGCAATATTTACTTGAAGGTTGTATAATAGTTACCTGAGTACGGTTATTTAACCTCGTCAGCGTCCAAGTACTAAATTTAGTACTTATTATAAACATGTCTACAGCATGCCCCTACAGAGACAAATTCATTATTTCTAGCTGTGCATTAAATTAATGATTATTTATTAGTTTCACTACCCGCAATTTTTCCTTCATGTGTCTGTTAGCTTTAGAATTGGATTTATTGCAATTACATTCTGATGACCAGAAAGCAAAAGTCAAAAGTTCAGTTTGTTCTTGTAATACATGTTATTTAAGCAATAGATTGACTCAATAATTGCTTTTATATATATATATATATATATATATATCTAAGTTCATATTTGCCGTTTATATTCAAATTTCTTATTAAAATTTATTTTTCGTCACTAAGAAATTTATTTTTTAATTAGTACGAAATTTAGGACACTGACTGCATTGAACTCATTGACTAATACCTTGAAAAATGTTTATTAATAACATGTTTTGAAATATATATATATATATATATATATTCATAAATAAGAAAAATAATTTTTTCTTAGATTGGAATTAATAAAAGTTCCATTTTTGTTATAAAATTTTTCAATTAGATTTTTTGCATGAATTTAGGATATTGTAATCAAGCTTTAAATATAAATATGCAACAGAATGTCGTGTATTAGGACGCAAAGTACTAAATATAGGACTAATAATTTATTTATCCTAGGAGAGCCAGAGCTAAAATTTTTTCTCTATGTGTTATTTGTATCACCTATAAACTAATGATACAAAACTGTTTAAGCTTTTTTGTGACTTTCATATAGCGACGCTGATGAGGTTAAATAGCTTTGAGATTTTCAATTTAAAATTTTTTCTTGATAATCCCTAAGTTAACTACGAATATTCCCCTGTATTTATATATATGTTATATCATTGCAAATTTTACAGGTAGTATTTTAGTTTCGAATTCATAAATTTCTTTAGAGAAACGATAAACAATTACTAATCTAGTATAATAACTCTAGGGAAACCCGAATTATAAATTGGTCATCAATACATACAATTTAGAAAGCGAAACATTAAAATTCGACCCAGTAACATTTGAGATTTTGAGTTTCTTAATTATTCTTAAAAGCTAGGAGCTGTGAGTGGTTCTTTTAATATTACTGTACTAATAAAATCTAATAGATTTATACAAAAAATTGAAGACAGTTCAAACTACAATGAACTCGTAAAATCTTACTAACAACGGATCGTGCTGAAACTTTCTGCCTAGGGTCGTATCAGCCGTAAGAATTCAACCCATTCCATCTCTGATTTTTTATTACTAATGTTGGATGCCTTAGTGTAAAGTGTCTAAGATAGCAAATGTTAAATTCTATTTGATTTCACTGATACTGTAATAATATACTATTTCTTGTCAGCGAGAAAAGCATCATTAATGAATGTTTCAGTTTAATTCAAGTGTACAAACTTTAATGACAATCTCAAGATTTTATTAGCATGAAAAAATTATATTGAACATGTTTTTTTGCAATATTCGACCTTCATCCTATTCCTTCTGGAAAACTTACAAATCGGAGTCTTCATTTATAAATTTCTTAATGCATGTTAAGGCTCATCAAAATCTGATCATTTTGTTAAAAACTGGATGCTTGATTGTGCTTTAGTCATCCATTCCGAAGTAAATTTGAAAATCAATCAGTTCGTCTTTACTTTTACTCATCTTCACCTTAGCTCAATTTCTCAATTAGTATCTTAGGCAAACAAACAATTATTTTCAAATCAATATCCCTTGTTTAAATTGAAAATGTCAGTTCTAATCTTAATAAAGAGGAGGTGCAAATTGAAATATGAAAATTTAGTTGTGAAATTTCAATTCTAAAATTTCCACAATAACATTGTTAAACTTTAATAATATTCATTTGCTCTTTTTTGCTGTTGTAATAGTAGTCTAATATACCATTGTTGAAAACAATCTATTGATAATGACCACATAATTTATTGTTTCATTATTCAGAATTTAGTAGCAGCCTTTAGCAACAGAAGACATCCAAATCAATAAATTGATACTTGCTAATTATTTAGATTTATTGACAGAAATCTACATCCCAATTCTTGGCGAAAATAGATTATCATGTGAATTTACAATGTATAAATACAAACCAAGAACTACTAAATACCCGTCAAATTTTTAATTTGAATTTGAAATATCATGTATGAGATTTCAAATCTCAGAATAATTAGGAGTAAGAAACGCAGACAACAAAATATTCTTGTAAATGGTAACAGGCATTTATGCATCATTCATGTTAAATTTGATATCTCTAGCAAAAAAGTTACATAGCGTATACACTTCAATATATATATATATATATATATATATATATATATATAGGAAAATGTAGCCATAAAGCTTTCCCATTGTAAACAAGCATTTCACAACGTATTTTACAATTTACCACAAAAATTATGTAAACAGAAATTTCAAAGTATACCATAAAGGTGGTGGCATACTTGAGACATTTTGTATGTTTTTTATTTTTAATAATTTGGTGAAACTGTCAAGAACCTCAGTTTATGAACAACAGGATTTCTATTTCCAATAAAAAAAGCTTGTTTTTTGCAAGGTGACCTAAATTATAGGCCATACACAGCAATAAAGATAAATGATTGAAAATTTTGTAAAATGAAATCATGATTGATTTTGAAAAGTGATGTGTGTACGTACACAAGAATTCGTTAATATGTAAAATACAAAATATTGTGATATTTCATATGGTTACACTAATTGCATTCACATTTTCAAATATTTTCATTGAAGCTTTTTAAGAGTTTTGGAAATCCTGCACTGTTATGGTGAAAATGTGCGATAAAGCATTATTTCTGAGCTTGAAGCGCTTGAAAATCTTAACATTTGTTTTTAAAAAAATCATTCGGTTTTTGGAAATTCTATCAGCTGTTCACTCAGCTGTTAAATTTACCTGTGGTAGATTTGAGATATAGTAAAGTTGTGATTTGAAATATAGCCATATCTCTATTGCTTGTGAATAATAAGAGTTTAAAATTTTTTGAAGAAACCATTGAAGGTTGTAAAAATTTGCAAGAATAATAAATGGGGCAATTTGACTGTAATTTAAATGGGCCGGCGGGATTTAGACGAAGTTTTGCGGCCTATGTCCATAACCCACTTTGGCTACACCGCTATTGACAAGTATTGTATTTACTAAGTATCAAGTAAAATCAAGTAATTGAAAATTTTTTTCCAAATCTATTATTAAGTATTCAGAAAAAATTCTTTCAAGTAGTTTCACAATATTATTAATATCAATAATCAGTAGTCTGGAGTTAGTTTCACTCTAAGTGGGCTCAGGATAAGTACTGCTTTACTATAAAAGTGTATCAACTAGGCTGATGTAGCTGGTAAAGCTGGAAGCTGCTTGAATTACTCTCTCTCTAATTTGTAAATTATCTAAACACAATCACAAAAACCCAGCCTGTCAATTTAATATTAAGTGCCTCCAGTATGTATTTTCAAATATCGGCTATCCTCATACTCAAGCAAAATATTTGAGTATCAAGGACTTGGTCAATACCTTTAATGACAAGATCAACAAGCATGTGTGAAGCTCAATTGTCACTAATTAAATGAATTACTACTTACAATTGTTAAGGATGCATGAATATAATGGAAGACGTCATTGAATCACTTCTAGAAACTCTCAGAGGAAACCAACCAGACTTGTAAGAGCTAAAGCAGGTTCTTTAGGCCCACCACGTGGCTTCCGGTTTTGCAAATTCCTCCAAAATGAAGCATTCTTAGGCTTAGAAAATGAAAAAGAAGTTTCTAGTTTCTTGAATACAAAGTCTAAAACTGCACTGCATAAAATGTTTCAGAAGTTTGGTAAAAAACTTGCTACAGAAGCTTTGCTAACATTGTTCAAATTCAGCGCCAACATTGCAAACTCAAATAATATCGGCGCATCAACTTGTTTTGATAGTAGCAACAAGCTAGAAGCACAAACCTTAGATGCTCACTGTACAGTAGAAACAAGCACGGCTGTTGATGACGCCAATGACTCTTCATAATTTAAAACATGTCGTGTCAAAGAGATACCACAGAATACAAACATACTATATAAAGGAAATTCTATTCTAAAATCTGTAGAAAACCTATAAATGGTGAAAACTGTGTCTTTTATTCGAACTTCAAATCTATGCGAAGTTGCAAAAAGACTATGGAAAAAAGCTAGAAAAACCCTGATTATCACATCTGGACTAATTGAAGCTATAGACAATGTGGAAGAAGAAGAATTTATTTCAAATATTCTTGAATTGATACTCCTTGAAATTCTTCTTATATTAGTATAAGATAAGCTACAGACAAGCAAAATTATGCCACGATACAATGACGTTATACATTACATCTGTCCAACTAATAGCAGAGTGTTGAATATCTGTCTTTTCAACAAATTCCTCTGTGGCCCAATACTTATCAATGACAATATCCCCTTATCAAGATTTGTTCTGTCAGTCGTTATAATCCAAATTAAACAGTTTTTGTCATTATTGAAATCAGCGTTTGAAAATCAAACTAGAAGCATATGATATTAAAACGATCGACAACACCTCTAGTGACAGAAATAATGCCAACTCATCCTACAGCAGCATAGCAAATAGGAACAATGGTTCAAGGAGTGAAGATGTTAAAACTCTCATAAAGAAACTCATTCAATGCTTTTATTTAGCATGCAGTTGACAAGGTAAGCTTTACTTTTTGCGTTTTTAATATTTCTATGTGAAACGTTTCGCCTATCCTCTAAGTATCCTATTAAATGATTATTAATAAAGCTAATGATGTCAGGAGATATACATGCAAATCCTGGACCTAAGGTCTTAGACAGCCAAGAATTGACTTCAATTGCGAATAGTATTCATCAAAACATTAAAATAGCATATCTTAACATTCGTAGCAAAGCACAGAATTTAAGGAAATCTTTGAGACACTAGATAGTAGATTGCTATACAATTCTTGCATTTACTGAAACGTTGTTAAATGAAAACTCAGATGAAAGAATGTACAACTATCATAAACAGAGGCATAATTGTTTCAGTAAAAATAAAAACGAACTTAGAGGAGGCGCCCTAATGGTGTTATAACTAAAGGGGGTGCTACACGGTCTGAAACTTATGTGTCAAACTAAATTGCTCAGGAAACAACTAACCACAAGTTGGAAGGTCAGTGAGGTGAATCTAATTTAATACTTTCAATAAAAATTTTATTGTTTTCACTGATATTATAGTCTCCTATGTACAACAAATGGTGAAAGAATGCGAATTTTTAAAAATGGATTTTATCAACAGCAATAAATGCAAATCAAATAGACAATGAATGCTATAGAATTTATAAGCAATATATTGAAATATATTAAAATATAGCTGAAATTTAACATTAATATCTTGTAATCTTCGAACATAATTATTTTTTCCAATTTCAGTGAACTGATTTTATTAGAAATTTTTAATGCAATGTTCATTTAGCAAACCGAACATTTAAAAACAAATTTTAAGCAATATCATAAAAATCGCCGAATTAGCTTAAGTTTTCCTCTCATTTCCATATCTGTGTTATACCATAGCTATAAATACACATGTATCTGTATTTACATTACTACGAGAACTATATACATAATTATTTGAGAATGAATATTCATTGATTTAATTCTTTTAAATAACAGAAGTTAGGGCCATGGGTAATTGTAGTCATGGAAAAGATATTCGGTCACTTACAAAAATAATAATTGCAAGTACTAGTAAAACAATTTGACAACGTTTAGCTGTGCTGCACTAGGTTACTGTTTTATTAAATTCTTTATTACAAAAAAATCAGAATACAGCAGTCATTTTTAATTTTTAAAAGGTTTGTGAATTTACATGATCAGATATATTTTGACCATGATATTATATCAAAACAGCAAATTGTTGCCATCTAAAGTATTTCACCACAGGTCGCACAATTCGTGACATTCAATGTCCTACCAATATTTAACACCAATACGTGGCAAATAAAATTCCTGTTGTTTGTTATGTAATCTGTAAAAATGTGTGATATTCATATTTAAAGTTATTTCTTTTATTTCTATATTAGTGCTAAGTAGTTGAAACATTTATAAATGTATTATGAGAATGGATTTTAAACAATTCTAGTGACATTGTGATTACAGTTGAATTTTAACACTTGTTATTATTTAAACAAGTGGTCTAAACCGAACCGGGCTATTTTGCAAATAAGAAACATTTTATTTTTTGTTACCGTTTTCATAAGTAGTTGGTATACCAATAAATGAATACGTTCTTTTTACTATCTTATTGTACTATAACAAACATAAGTTACAGAAGTAAACAATACAATAAATTGATGCAATTTTAATTTATTAAATCTAGAAATAAAACTATCTATGCTTCTTCACGCATGCGCATGTTCCTATTTTAAAAAGATGAGCTTTTCGCAAACAAACTCTATAAATGCAACCATGTTCTCTGTCAACATTTGTATAATGCATCGTGATTTTCACCGCGGACTTCGAATAACATGTTGCTTATTTCGGAGTCCGCGGGTTTACTGACTTCTTTCCGAGAACAAATGATGTGGGACACTTGTTTGAAGCGGGTGATACACTGTCAAACATATCCACCCGGCACAATAATTTGAAGGAAAAATCAAAAGCGATTAGATTGTTGAAATCAGGTTTGAAGAGGCGATACACGTTCAAACTTATCGTGGATTTGTGTGCCGAGCAATTATGTAATTAAGTTTGACACACAAGTTTAGCCTTGTATCACCCCCTTAAGTATAGAAAAACCGGAAGAATTGAGAGTAATAAATTACTTATCGCTAAGAGAAGAGACAGTCTTCATTTGAGGTTTGTGAATCAGTAACATCGCACTAGAGAAGATATCTTAATAGGCTATTGCCTTATCAACTTCCATTTCATCAGTCAAAAAGAATTTTTTAATTCGTTCTCTGATCATAATTTATGCTTGTATACATTAAAAAAATCAACAGTTTCAGAATGTAAGAAAAACAATCTATTCTAGAAGCTATGCAAAATTTAGCTCAGAATCCCAATTACATGTACACATTAAATAACATGATATGCTCAATTTCCTACTTAAATAATTTAACTGTTGTGTTAATAAAGTTGCTCCCTATAAAACAAAATACATAAACTTACAGCACTTAAAAAGGGCACAACAAGCAGAAAGAGATAAGTATTTTTATAATAAGCTACAGGATTCCAAGCACAAATGAATGTTAATCCACAAGTTTTTAAAAAAGGAAAATAATTTGTCTTCCAACAACAGAATTTATTATAAATAATGAAACATGCTCCAACAAAAGAGTTATAGCCATTCACATGAAGTATTGAAAAAATTTAACTCGATTCAAAGGAAAAAGGTGAGCTTTGATAATAGAATAGAAAAAAATAAATCTGAATTTCAAATACATTGATAGAAACGAATTACCAAAAATTGTTTCCAAATTTGATACTAGCGGCAGCAATAGAATACCTGTCTTCATTATTAAAAAGTATATCCAACATTTTGTTGATCCCTTGCTTTTCATCTATAATTATGCTATACACACTTGCACTTTTCCTGCAATACTTAAACGTGTTGATATCACCCCAATTTTCAAGAAAGGTGATCCTTCTCTGAGCAAAAACTATAGACCAATAGCAATAACCCAACGAATTTCAAAGATCTTCGAAAAAACACTACTCAAACAAATTACATCTTACCTAGACAGCCACCAAATACTATCAGTGCTTAATTTGGATTCAGTGAAAATATAGCACTACCGATGCTTTATGATCATTGACTGAAAACTTCAGATATTTCTTAAACAATAATGTATGTAATAGCGTTGCGCTATTAGATCTAAGCAAAACTTTTGATAGTATTAATCATGGCATATTAGATAAAAACTGGATTCTAGACTATTCAATAGCTTTCTTATAAACCGAGAACAGATAGTTGTAAACTGGTCGATTCATACAATGTTTAACATCAACAACCAGTCTACAGACAAAAAATGTTTGAATTTAGTATCCTCGCACCTCTTAATTATACTCCAGTTCTTAAATCATTACATTTCATATCACAAAGGAGGAAGGATATGCATTAACATCATCAAACAGAATAACAACTATTGGAAAAATTATTCACATGGCTCACCTTCAAACATTGGAATAAGCTGCCAAAAATATTCTATCTGAAAAAAGATTCCAAGTATTTAAAAGACTGTTAAAAAATATACTTCTATTGAATCAACATAAACTAGGTTACTCCAAAAAACCAAACGTATGGCGAAACATTAATTCAGTTTTATTTTTAATCTTTTGATCTTGTATATATTGCTGTGTATTTCTTAATTTTTGTTTTTATTCGTAACTTGGTATTTTATAGTTGTATTCGTCTGTGTATATGTACAGGTTTTGTAAATATTTGTATAGATTGTAAATTGTATATAATGTTATAGAATTTGTAACCAATACGAAATCTATTAACCAAACTTAAGAACCCAATCCAGAAAATTTCTTTGAATATTCAGGACACTTGTTATTAACATAAGCGTCTGCCTATCACATTCTAGTCCAAATCATAGTTGGAATCGGGTTGAGATTCTCGAACACAACCCGTTCTAGCCCGATTTGAAATTTGACTAAAAAATTGTTGACAAAATTCTGAATGAGAATAATTCAGTTGTCTTAAAAATAACTTGGTGAAATTTTTTGTCAATATTTGAAATGGATTTGTATTACTATGTGCAAACATAGATATTCAATGACCTCATCATTCCGACCGTGGGAACAACTTTTTCTTACAAAAACTCACCAACTCTCATCTGTCTATTGCTTCCATTAGCTATCTTAATGCTTTTTTAGTCAATCCAAAAGTACTATGTACATGGGTATGACGACTATTACATCAATAGACAGTTAACATAATACATGGAATTGTAGCAAACAATTATAGTGAATACATCAAGCAACATTTGTTAACATGAAAAATATTTTCGAGACATATAATCTTCAGTCCCCAGGGAGAAAAATCAAATTGTATAAAAGTAGTTTGATTTGTAATAGTTTTTTACATATAATGCCAAAGATTGCTTATGCTTACTGTCCTTGATAATGCCTTAGCAACAAATTTCAAGTAGATGTAGGTCCTATGTGAATTTTATTTAAATATGAACTACACTTAAATATTTAGAAAATATTTATGCCCTCAATTTCACCTGATTTGAACAATGAAGTTCTCAACCCGACCCGACCCGACCCTTTTTACAAATATGGTCCAAATCTAAAGTAGGCTAACATTATTTAAATTTATGTTGAATTTTAGTTGATCGTACAATGAGAATCTGTACTTAACATTCTGATTTCAATGGCATTGCTATCCTATGATACAATTAAGAAAGTATAGAAAAAATGATTGAGGTAGGGGTCTAAACAAAGTCTTGACAACAGACAAAATATCGATGTCTCTCATTACATGGAAACTAGTATCTCGGAAAAAAGTTGGGCAAAAGAGTTGAAATTATTTTGAAAAACAGAAACAAAAAAGTAGAGTTTTGCTGTCAGTTGAACTTCCTGGTTTTTGTGAACATATCTCTGACAGACAACAGCTGCATAGAAATAAATTTTACTTAGTCATCAAGAACATAGTCCCGCAAATTTTCCTGAGAAAGTTTTGTTGAGGGGATTTTCTAAAAAACGATTTGTCCTCCACTCATAAATTAATAAGAATGATTAAATGTTATAAATTGTTTATTTATTAGAATTATATATTTTGAGGTAATGCTTTCAACAGTTATTGTTTTAGCTTTTACATTAGCAATCCAACCTTTCAACAATTCTACCCTACCCTTTTAAAAAAAATATCTCAAAATATGATGAAAAATATCGATTAAGTAGTATTATCCTAAGTGTAGTATTATGCTTATGGATTTTTGATGTCTATAGTAGCCCATTCCTTTGCCCAGGAAATATGCGAATCCTATTTTTTGATAAATTTCTTAACTTGAATAGCATCCTTTTAAAAGGACAAAACTTTTTTCACATTTACAAAAAATTTTCTCCAACCCTGTAAGGAAATTTGTAAATTGTGAAGCATGGACAGGTCTATTGGAACATGCTTGAGTGCAATGTTGAAAATTTCTTTTGAAATGTATTGCAGTATGTCTAAAGTAGTTTAAAATGATTAACTATTTTCCTTAAACATTTCGAATTTTTGAAAAAGATTCCATACCTAACGTTCAGGCAATATTTCCGAGTCCATGAGAGCAACAAACACCTTTAACTGTTTCTTGATTCCCAAACCCATTGAAGTGTTCCGTGCACAAAGTCAGATGTCAAAGGTTTAAGGTTAAAGCTCCATTTCGTAGAAAGCAAAAAAGCCTGTTTAAATTCATCAAAAAATAATGTAAGAATTTATTGCAGTTAAATACAGTATTTGAAATTCAGAAATAAAAAATATTTGAAAACTACTCTATAATATTGAGTGTTAAGCTTTAAAATACATTTTATTATTTTCTGATAGATATGGTGACAATACCCAATCAGGGTCTTAGGACAACTAAAAAATTTGAGAGAGGCAAAAGATATTTATCGTAACTATATAAATAATTTATATTTTTTAAATACCCTTTACATCATTGTGTATCCAAGAAAATGCTAATTATTAGTTCGCAATTTTGCATGCTTGTGTTGATGTTTTGCACTGAATTGCTTTAGTTTACATTTGCAAGTTACAATAATTGCGATAAATTTCTAAAAAATTGTAGTACATGTCCTCGAACATTCTTTAGTGAGACACCACTGTGCCCAATTCTTTATAATGGCTTCTTATAGGAAAAATTCAGAAAATGAATGGCTGATTCAGCTTTCAGAATGAGCAATGTGGAAGAGCGGCCAAAAGCCAAACTAACCAAAGCAGTGTTTGTCTCTGAAGAAATTATAAAAACCTGAAGGTTACAATGATGAAGCATACCTTAAATTATTAGTGGTTCATTTATTGTGGAATTCATTTCTGAAATAAATGGATTATTCGCAGCTACCTATAAGCATTTAATTAAAATTTGGCCACAATGATTCAGTTGACACATGCCATTCAATTAATAATTACGTTTAATTTGGTTTTTCTTCGAATCAAATCTGTAATGTTTCACTTAACTTAAAACGACACCTACGAAGGGTTGTCTCCGTTTAGATATGTAAGTTACTTAAGTACCATCAAAATTTTGAAACAATTGTGCAAAAATTCAATAACTGTTTGACAGTATTAATAAGACAAAACCCCATAATTTAAACATTTCTGCAGAAATTACTCCACTGTCTAATATTCGAAAGACTTGTTATTTCGTACTTCGCCACATTGAATTTTGGCAAAAAATAGTACATTGAAGGGAGCCAAGAGTATGGGCTGCAAATTCGGGCGAAAGCCCTGCTCATATAAACTAATGCCAACTCGTCCCATTTTAGGCCCTTTTTTATAATACTTGTCAAAAATTTTCTTAAATTTGTAGGTCGGCTCCACCAAAATTTGGTATGATACATACTTTTAATAAAATCTAAACACTGAAATTGAAAATTCTAAATTGAAATTTAGTAACATATATGATACTAATGTAAAATTTCCAAAATCCATATTTTTCAACTTTGTAATTATAACCTATACAAAATTCAATGTATTTGTGTGCACTGTAACGGAATAGTCAGTTTTTTTAGAATTTGCCCATTTCTTTGGCCCAAACCGGGCTTTCCCGTATCCATTTCTGAGGAGCCTAGGCATTAGAAAAAAGCCTGAATTGGACTGAAGCCAATTTGAACTACATTACAAAACCGGAGTTTTGCAAAACCTTGTTTCTCCAGAATTTTAATACATATAATTGATACAATGTTTAAGTTAATCGATTTAAGTAATTTTTTACTAGTATATAGTCATTTGTAATATATTATTTCATATGTTCTTTTGATATTAATTTTGCCTACAGAATGATTTCTTAAATTTGCGATGATTTCCTAAATTCATAAAGTAAAAATGAGTGTAATTAGAAAGAATAATGTGTGTACTCTACATAAATAGCCCATGACAAATAGGATCAAGTTAGCCACCAAGCATGTAAATGTTCTCTTTGAAGATACCTAATTGCACCTTCCAGGGAAAATATTTTGAAACAAAATACATTTCCAATTTCTCAGTTAGATCTATTAATGAGAAGTATGGAAGATTTTGCAAATTTCGATTGGCGGATGCAAGCGCCAATCAGCAGCTGGTGTTTATCAATTAAATTTTATCTGCAGAAGTTTTTAATTTAAACCTGCTAGCATGTATTCTTATACAAGAGAAGATAAAGATTTTTTACGTCGGCAAACAGTTTCACACTTTAGTGAGAAGCTTCAACCAACCCTTGAGAAAAGCAAAGAGGTAAAGCGAACTGTAAAACGCTACAAGCCCCTTATGGTGTCAATTTTTATGATTTTTCTTTACGCAGTTTTTCTATTGGCATGCATTTTAACAAGCTATGAAAGTGTGAAAAGTGTAATTAAAGCCAGTTCAGAACCAGTTTCTTCTACTAAATTTGAGCATCTTAAAACGCCCTATCAAATTGCTCCAGGTATGAATAATTTCTTTAGTGCATGCTATATAAATAATAAGTGATCACCAACAAACGTAACAACAAAGAGTAATCAATGTTTAAGTGGTGCAACAAGTTCACTGAATTTAGTTCTTCAACTTGTAATTCGATAAGCTTACAGAAAACAACCAGCTACCGAATAGTTGATTCTAAAGAATATAGTTGAAAATATCATTATTTTCATACCTTTCTGCAATCGGCATGACCAGACATATTTCAGGAAAAGCCGCAAACATGCAGAAACTAATTATCATTGTTGAATATATTTCATTATATTAGCACTAAAGTAGTTAGAAAATAATCAAAATATGCTCTTTGAATTTATACAATTATGATGTCGAGGCAAAAATTGATATGTTCAAAACATTTTGCTCAGCTAAACATGTTTCCGGAGAAGGGCAACAGTTACTCTTGCCAAAAACTGGTGTGCTTAATCAACACAATAGGTTGGAAGTTTGGCAATATATATATAAATATATATATATATATATATATATATATATATATATATTAGTTAATATATATAGTTAATTATTGCCGTTTTCGAAAGTTCATAGCGTTAGTGAATGTAAAAGATCCGTATTTGGGCATTTAATTGGAGATGGTTTTATTCAATGTTTTCCTCAGTAAAATTCTATTGAAATTTTAACTTCAAGAAATTGAATTTAATTTTGAAGTGGCTTGTATTATGTATCCAGCTAACTAATAAAGTCAGTTTTTTAGTTGAATCAAGTCCAATTTACCGATTTCGCTAAATTTTTTTGAATGCATTTAGGACAATTTTGCTTGATGTATAAACATTTGATTCTGATTTAGGTTAATTGTCCTGGATACCTGGATATTTTGCAAGATAATTCTTTATTGTTATATCGTCTTTAGCCATTTTCAATAAGAATTTCTGTTTTAAGGAAGTCATTTTAAGCATTTATTACATAACTATTGCACATGTTACTGATAACTCAACATGTGAATTCAATTATGTTTTTGAAAATCCCCTTGAAAATTTAATGCAAAAGAAAATTTTGGCAAAAATATTTACTATTTAGGCAATTCTGTCAATTCATTATTGCTATGAAAATTAGCTTAGAAAATTTAAAAACAAAGTAAAGCATATTTTTATCATTTTCAAATGTCAAATGAAATGAAAGACTCTAAATATCTTTGGATGTGAGACTTAACAACACTGTGACATTTTTTAGTATAGATTTGAACTATGAGTTGTTGAAGGATGATAGATTAATGGGTTCCGTTAATTTTAATAATAAGTGATCACATATGCACATTTCAATTCTGCCAGCTGGATACATCTTGGCCAATTTTCTAAGAACCTAATTTTAGCAGAACCAATTCAGACTTCTTTAAGCCATAGTGTCATCCAAAAGAACAGAATTCTAGAAGCAATGACATTTTAAAAGTGCAGCAGGAATGTGCGTTTAGATTAGATTTGTTAATCTGTTGCATGACAAAAAATAACATATAAGATCTTTTTGACAACATTACTGTAATCGAGTTAAAAAAACGTTGTGTTTTAAAAAAAATAATAAATTTTGCAAGGTCATTTCGAAACTTAGACAAAGCACCCTTCAAGTTCAGTCCAACAATTTGAACAGCCAGTGGTATTAATTTGAACAAACTTTATTAGGGAGGATATACTGAACCCAAATACGACAACCTATTTTATTTTTATCTTTCTGTACAGATAATTTTGTGCATATAAAAATTTCTATTAATAGTATATTGAATTAGTGCGCACGGCTGCATACATTTTTGGCAAACTGTTTAAGAAAGGCATTAGCAGTGTGACAAATTTGTAGGTAACTCGGATATTTGGTCAACGCATCATTAACTGAGCTTAATATCATTTTCAGCTTCACTTATACAATAGTTTTGACTTGTGTAGAATTATTTCTGGAATGAATTACTAATTCGTTAGGTGTACAGCTTTAGAAAGTGTACTAAGTTTCTCCTTGTCAGAAATTAACGTCATGAGATGTCAAAGTTTAATGACATTAAATTGAGTAGTAACCATGGAAACGGTAATAAATGCATCTGGAATACACTTTTTCCAAATTTTTCTCTTATTCCCATTAGGTTTTGAACGGAATTAACCAAAAATTAATGGACCATTTTGTCTAAATTTAGTAAATCCTGTGCAGCTGTTATATGTTTCATATTCATCGCATGCTCTGAAGATATCGTAAGAGCTCATAAACCATATTCGACCTTATCTTTGTACATATGTATACAATGGTTAATTACTGTAATATACACATGTCATTTTTTATGTAAGTTATTCTTTCACAAAGTTTTGTTCTACTTCATTTTCACTGCAAAATTGGCAATATAAATTGTATGGAAATGTTTGCCAATGACCAGAAAAATGTTTCATAAAAAATATGTATCCGAAAATTCAAAATTTGCAAAAAAATATAATTTCGGCAGAAAAAAGTGTGCGTTTCTGTACTTGAAAGTTGCATATATTATTTTAGCAGCAAGCAGGCCAACATTTTCGCATTGAGCGGGATATCTTCTGCTTTTCGAAATTTTTTCAGATATACCGTTCTCAATGTAGAACATCCAGCCTCTCAGATAACTTACCTTTGGAATAAATTTTGCAAAATAGCCAATTTTGGCAGTATTTTTTAAAACCCAATTTTTAATGTTGGTGTCAATATATTTTTCTTATAGTATTTTTATGATAATTAGTGATATAATATTTGACGTATTTTAATATTGCATCGGAGCGACATCTTACTATCTAATAATAAAGGCACATAACAAGCTGCACTATGATTTTTATACAATATTCTTCTAGTTTCACACATTTTTCGCAAATCTCCCGCTTTTATCACAAATATCCAGCTTTTGCACTTAATAGTATCATATAGAAGAAATGATTTATTAATCAAAATAACTCTAATAACTCTTGTTGCACTTTGATGAGTATGTATTTTTACATGGATACCAACATGTCTACTTAGAGCTCTATTGGGGTACATCACGCTAGTATGATTGACCTTTTGCCATAAAATAGTGTTTGCATTAACCCTAATTCTACTGGAAATTTTTCAATGCTTGTGATGGTTTTCCAAATAATTTCCATATAACTCACGAACTAATGAAGATATTTAAAATCTAAAAACACCACAAGATAGAAAATTGTCTCATCTTTCTTTTTGACTTAAATGTTGCACTTCGTGATTGCACGGGATTCACACAGTATTTTCAGAAAAAAAAAATATTTCAGGGTAGTTGTTCTTCCCGTGAGCATTAGACCGCGTCATTATCTAAGCTCTAGTATGGGAGTAGTTTGAATATTTTAACAAATATCGGATTTCTTATTGAAAAAAATACTTCATTCACATACAAATCTTCATCATTGTATGAGCGGGCCCAATGCTATAGATGTGTGCATATAGAAGGCTTTCAATATTTCTTAACAAGCTAGGAAAAATTGATTTTTACCTGAAAGTACAACGCTAGTAGAAATAGTGTTAAGCTTATTATTTTGAGTAATATTTTTAACCTAATTTGACGAAAATGTATAGAACTGCGTTCTATCAATACTTATTTTAGTTCGTTCAATTTGAAGTGTTTTCTTAAACTTTTTGTAAAAAACCTTTTTGATTCAAAATAATAATAATAATAATAATAATAATAATAATAATAATAATAATAATAATAATAATAACACATAATGAGCCAAGTAAAATAAAAAGCTGTTTTATTAGAATGTGAACTTTCATGAAATGCGTAACCTCAACATTTATTGCCAAAATAGTCGGTTAAAATAATTATTAAAAGCCCCAAATCACTTATAGCCAAAAATTCATATTATATTATGGTTATATTTCAGAAATAAAGTTATATTGGCTTTATTTACAAAAAATAATGTGTTACAGCATTTTCCAACTAACTTATTTCATTCGAAAATCCTTAAAGCACCTGTAAGTTTTTCGTACTGTCAGCTGTTTAGTAGAGTGCATTCATTTCTAATAGTTTCCAAAAATTGTTTTTCTATATCAAAAGTTTTGCAATAATTTAATACTTTTATATACCCATAGAAGACATATTTCGATGTACTTAGATGATATTTTAGAAGCAATTATATCTCCACAGTATAATATCTTTAATATTTTTTAAGGAAATCCAATCAAACAAAATATTTCTAGTAATCAGTTTTCTGGACACATGATCACTTGCCTGATTCCTTGTTTCTAGAGCATTATATGAATGCCCTTGAATTATTACAGTTGCCTTAGTGAATTCAACTTTATAAATTGTGAATTTACAGTCGGGTTTTTTATTTATAGTAATAAATAATAAAGCAATTGATTTTGGATACATTAATACTGAAACTTATTTATTCAGGCTTTTGCAATATTTACACAAAAATGCGATTATATAAACAATGCGTTCTTCCAAATATAACGTTTTCTTTTATGGAACAAATATGGACTTTTAAAATCGAATTCAACTATTAATTTACTTTGAAGCCAGATGCGGTTTTTGCAAAAATTTTCACATTTGCTCTTTACTGGTATCTTAAGACAATTGTTAAAGTGCCGAAATTTTAGAACTTCGATGACTGAAATAAATAAGTACAACCTTGGAAGATTGTAATTATTTTTTGAATTTTTATCTAAATTAATGTATTATAGTCTATGCTTAAAAAAAGACCAAAATTTTATTTGTAGTTAAAATAGTTCATGTTATAAAGAACAATATTTTGTTCTTCTAAAGTTAATTAATTGTGACTTGTGGATTAATGAAGAAAAATTCAAGCCATTCAAGAAAAATCGCCATTCATCAATGGCAACATATGCATATTGTACTACCTTTAATTCTGAAACATAGATTAAAATTTAAGTCCTCAACACAAAATAAAATTCATCAACATTTGATTGAATATGTCTGAAAATACTCGAATACTCTATTTGTTAATGCATAAAGGGGTAAATAATCATTAATTTTTTAATGATTGCTTAGTATCCTGAAGTATTTACAAAATTTTCATTAAATAAACAAATTGTATGTCTATTGTTATTTAGCAATTAGTACATGTAATGAATTAAATTTTTTGAATTCCTATATGGCAGTTAATTTATATCAAAATTAAAAAATTTAAAAATTTTTAAATTTTCCGATTAGATGCATATGTGGTAGTGAAACTATTAAAATGAGGAAATCTTTGGCTTTACATAGATTAGTGAAATTAATTAATTGTGAAAATCTACAGAAGTGTCTGATATCGTCTCCAGGGGGCGAAGTTGAACCTACTTTAACCCCAAAGCCTACGGCCCTGAACACAAATAGTATTAAAATATACTATGATTTGGAATATTTTTTGAAATACTAGCCACACCGAATTAGGATGTGGTGTATATTTTTATTCTTCATTTTTTTAAATCAAGGATTATGGTTGATCAGTGCCTGCTAAAAACAAATTTTAAGCAAGCTAATTTGTGATTATTCAATTCCCCGCATGACTTGAAAGCATTTCCCTTTCTATCTGGATAATTTGCATTGACGGTAATGAAGTCAACCATCCACTTCGATTTTGAATTAATTTACAAACTACATTAATGCGAAAAGCGTAAACACCAGTAAAGTAAAATCTACCTTTCCTAACTTACTTCGAAATTCTAAAATTTCTTTGCATTAATTACAACATTTGTTTGCTATCTTCCATATATTGATTAGAGTTTCTTCTATTTATCGAAATGCCACTTTATCACACCTCACAATATGAACTTCCTTTCGGGTGTAAAACGCAAAGTTGTTATCACATCATTTTTGCAAATGCTTCTCACTTACAATTGGAAATATTGATTAAGGCATAGAATATTAACTTCCATATTTTATTTTCAAGACAAAATTTTAATACAAAGATAGTTTTTGAGCAGACAACATCAATTATTAAGAGACAGAATATCCCTTGACGCAATGCAAAATGGAAAAGTAAAAATTTATAGAAATTTCACTTAGCACCAGCATGCCAAGTTGGAGCACAAAAAAATTAGGTGAACTATGCGTCCCCATTCAAAATAATTTACGAAAAAATAGGGGCATGCTCTTTCTCATCGTCAATGTATATTCTGATACTTCTAGGAAGACAGTTACAGGAATGAATAACGAGGACTTTTATTAAAAGATGAAAGCTTTGAAATCAAATTTTTATAAAATTGGAATTACATTACCTACAGTCTAGAAAAAATTTACTGTTGTGACTGGTATTAAACAACAAATATTTGTTAGAATTTTGTTTATCTTAACATTTATTTCATGTTGCTGTTATCATGAAAACTTGGATAGATTAGTATATGTAGAGAGGGGTATTCTAGCAAGCATTCATGATAATGAAGCATAATTCAGTAGTGACCACTAGATAATTTCAAATAAATTTGATTTATTGGTCGCATGTTACATGAGACTGAGACCTGAAACAAAATATTTCAGTGCAACTGGGACTAACGTGCGACCTGCACCAAGGATGACGGTGCGGAGAGACGCCGGATTTCATACTTACCTCATATTTTTGCCATTTTTGGTAGAAATAGAAATTCTCCTGTGGGACCAATGCGACAATGGGACGAAAAAATTTCATGAGACGGAGCTAAAATCAAAGGAAGTAAATGGGACTGGAACCAATAATATTCTGATCTCCTAGAACCCTAAAGTTGCGGATTATTGAACATAAGATGAGCTTTCTTATAAATATAAAATGACTAAACCACCAAATATGCGTCAATTGTGAGAAAGAAATTGGGACAAATTTGATGAAGACCTTGTAGGAGATAGTACAAATAATGTGAATGCAATAGAACTTTCTTTGAATTTCTGAATTTTATTTCTCATCAAATGGACAAGAATTTGATAGCAATCAAAGGAATATTGACACAATTATATCAATACGTCTCATCTGCTCTACAAAAATAGTCGTCAACTTGGGTATTCAATATTTCAGGGAATTATCCGTGCAATGTTAGATATTTTAGTATATGAGTTGAAATGAATTTGAAATGAAATCCTGAAATAATTCTCTGAAAATGATTCTAACTTTTCAAGATTATTCTAAGTTTGTTCTTGTAATTCCAAATAGTCATCATTCAGAGGAATTGAGAAAAGCTTCAAGTTCATGATGCATTTCAAAAAAGTAAATTTTCCTTAAAGTTAGCACATATTAAGTTTATCTAGGATATTTAGTCTGAAGATCTTCCTGAAAAACAAAATGTCCATTTTTATGTTGGTATATTTTGCACGCTATGGCTGTGGCAGTTTCAAGAAGTGTGAGTTCTTAACTCAAGTGTTCAAGAAATGGGGGATAGGTAAGCAAAATAGTTTTAGATAAGACATCTATTCTCCAAGAATCGCATAGCAATAGATTTACTTTAGCTTTGAAATTGATTGATAATGATTTTGAGGGATTCCAAATTATGAAATCAATTACGTTTTCATTAAAATTATTGAAGAACCATTTGCCTTTATACGGAAGATCCTTAGGTTATTTAAAGAAAAGTTTTGATTTGAATATCTTCAATTTTGTTGATGCTGTTTTTGTCAGTATCTGCTTAGTGCATACGAGCTTTTCAAGATTATGAAAGATGGGAAAATTATTGTATTTGGGATTTATTAACTTATATTACTCATACAATGTAGGCTATATAGTAAATCGAAGGAGCAATTCTGGTAGCCAAGAAGTACACAAGACAAAGTTATAACACCTTTGGAAAAATGATATAGGCTATCACACAGAAGTTCAAGTAATTTTGAAGTACAAAGATGTCAACATAGAGTAATTTTGAAATATCCTGAGGCATTCAAGTCGTAAATAATATGGCTCAGTGCAATAATCATTTGTGTAGTGAAAACATGTGTTTCTATGATTTTCACGATTTATCAGGTTTTCCTTAACCTATTACACTATAGTTCTAGAAAATGAAAAGGTTTATTAATATAAATTTATCTTACAACTATGAAGTTGTATTAAGAACCTAAAACGCGCTTATGCATGCTACTTCATATACACAGATCACGCAGCTTAAATCACATAATAATTATGGTGGGGTGCAAATGCTCCCCAAGCTTTCATAACGTATCTTTTTACTATCGTCACCAACAATTAGAATGAAAAATGTTTTCCAACATTTGGTTCAAGACATTTGACTTAGTATTTTTGGAAATTGATTGTGATAGGCTTGAAAAAACTACGTTTAACATAGTCATCATGATGGATTTTGTATATTTTATTTAGCAAGCAATTGTAAATCAGTCTACATTTTCGAATAAAACTCAAATTCAGAAAATTTCAAAGATATTTATTTTACTGTATTTAATTCGAAAATTCGTTGTAAGTGTATCGTGGCGGCATTAACGTTGAATTATTCCTAATAATGGAAGATTTTCCCTGAAGGTGAGCAAAATACTGAGGCGAATACTATAAAAAATGTAACTTTGCAGAGGTTGCGGTTTGTTTTATACTTTTGTTGCTCATATGATTTAGCACTATTCACTCTTTGACTTAAAAATAATTCAGTGTTAAAACTTATTTGGTATATTTCCTAGTTATATATTCTATAAATGCTACAAGCCTAATTCCCTTAGGAACTCGAGCCAAAAATATTTTTTACGAGAAGACTGCAATTCAATCATATTTTAGAATTAATATCAAACATAAATTTATTGTTTATTAGTCAAATAGCAATACTTTCTTGGTTTAATTACAACATTTGAATTACATGCAATACATAAGCGTTTTTGATGTAGGATGAACAATATACGGAGATTACTAGAATGTTGCGAAATATTTTTAGTGCTTTCAATTCAATGACTTCAAAGACATTCGATTATTTTTAATAAAATTTCATGTCGATAAATAGTCTAGAAACATTGATTGTTTTTTAATTAACGCAAAACAAATTGTTTAAGTTTGGCGGTAGAATATACAATGTACTGTACTGATTTTCCAAAATAGCAACTGCACCGCTCCCTCAAAAATAGAAACTATTACCAAAAAGTTATTCCTAAAACTAAAATGTCTCGGAAAATAGAAAAATCAGAGTTTCATAAATTAAAACTATTGTATTATACATTGACTACATGGTTATCACTATCGTAAGTATCAAAGACTATAAGGGACTGGATTTTAATGAATGAAATGATTTCTTAAGCATTCTAATTCTGAACAGTATCAACTAACAGTGCCTTTCTTATTACTTTATTGTAAATTTCTTTCCCATAAATTTTTTAATTTATGACTTAATTCTTTTACAAACTTTGAAAAAAATTTTTGTTTGTTCCATTTATGCATTCCCAGATAGCAACAATATATTTTTACAAAAATTTTTAATAAATAATTAGTTCTATTTTTAAAAACTTAGAATCTTAGTTTCTTTAGTAATCCTCTTTTTTTGAATTGTATTTTGTTATATACAGAAGAGTGCTTAGAGGGGGGAGCGGGACGCTGCCGCCTTTCTTTGGAATTTGAAGGAACTACAAATGAACAACATAAGAAATTATAAAAACATTACTAATTTATAGAAACAGTAATTATATATTGCTGCAATGATTTTTTTAATTAAGTGAAACCACAATCTTACTTTACACATATTTTCAATTTCCAGCCACGCCCTTGTCTGCTTGCGTAGTTGACTGAAAATATTACAAACACACTTTGACATATGTTACTTACCTTCCGCAAATATTTATAATACTTAGTTGAATGCAGAACATTTATAATGAGGTCAGGCAAATTTTTTATCAATACTATTTTTAATAGCTTCTAAAATTTTTACGGAAATTGAGCTAAATTTGCGAATTTTTATTAACAGCAACGGTAGGTGCAGCAAATTACCAATCACACCAATGCTGTCTTTAATTGCACAATATTCAAATGTACGGAGCTACAAGGGAGCAATGAGTTTAAGACAAAATAGTACATATTTCATACTAGAGATAAAATTGTATACGTTTATGCATTATAGACATTCTGAAGATATTGAACAAATAATTCAAATATTTCCAGTTATCAATTTTGTTTAGAATGCGATTTATAATGATTTGAATTATTAAAGCTACTCTTACAAGCTATAGCTAGGTCATTGTTAAGCTCCTCTCCAGGTACTAACAAAATTAATGAAAACATTTCTTCAAAAATACATCTGAATTGACCTATAAAAACAAGCTTCTGCCATCTTTGAAAAGCATTGTTCACATTTGGAAATTGACATCAACTTTGAAGCTCGGCTTGCACCTGTCTAGTTTAGTCATGGAATAGCCTAGCCCATATGTAAACTTACTAAGGCACATTTTAAGCCTAGACAATTCATTTTAAATTCCAAAATATAATTACAAAAACTAAGTCATCAAACATTATATGTACCACGCTAGATATGTGTTTTTAAATTTCTAAAGCAACTGAGTAATTACAAAAGGAATACATAATGTCTACAAAATAAACAATAGAAGTAAACTTAATTTAACCTTAAAAGCTGTCCTTTTCAATTCAATTATGGTTGACAGCGCAAGTGGTATTCCATGAAGAGATCAGCTGAGCATTATAATGGTAGATTACACCAGTTTTACAATAGAAGGGCCATTTATAGGATTCCTTGCAATCCCTAAGTATGCTTAGGGGACAAGGTCATGATGATATCAACGTAATGTCCAGTGTTTATGGTGTACTTCAAAGACTAGCTTCACTCGAATTAATTGATCCAACTCCTTTTAGTTCACTGTGCTTCTCATAATAATTAGTAATGCACCAAATTCAATATTGAAGCAGACATCTTCAATGATATAAAGGATTTATAATTTTTCATTTACTCCAGTTTGAGACGTTGGGAACGACCAGGTACACAAGAGTCAGGCCAAGGAAATTGTGTCATACTCGGCGTGAATCGCGGCTCGATTCCACCGCCCTAAAATACTAAATATAAAGACATTATACCTCTGCCTACAGATATTGAGCTTCTTCAGAAGTTTCCAAAAAAAGCTCTATTACGACATTACTCAAATATAAGATATTTTGTCTTGATTGCGTCATTATGATTGTTTTGTGGGAAAAATTTCGACTGCGTGTTTTCCAAAGTCAGTCAACATCTCTATCTTTGCAGTGCTCATTTCAGTGGCGATGAGGGAACTTAATTATATACGTGGTAACAGAAACTGCATCTTGTTTACTTCAAGAGCTCTTATAGGATCATGGGGACCAGATTGGTCACTTGAATTGCTTTAGAGAAGAGGTAGACAGCCAGTAGATAAACTCTCTAGTGGTTCCAGCAATATCGAATGTGAACTTCGTCTGTAAAATAAATGTATTTTTTGAAAAATAGACACTGTCGTTTTGCAATTTGGAGAGCGCTCTGCTGGAAGAGAAAATATTATTAAGAACTTTCGTTTTCTTTTCTCCAAAGCATAAGCTACGTTGTCCCTTGAAGAAACAAAAATTGCAACAACCAATTTCTTGTCAAAGTACAAGAACTACATGTCAGAAGATTTTATCAGAGTTTGGTTCTAAGTTTGGTGAGTTTGATATCATTGCTAATATTTTACAGTTCTTAATCGATATAGGATTACTTAGTTCTTTTCCTGAAACTGTGTTTGCATCTGCATGTCTGTTGTTCTTGACCAATCTTGTCATGGTAGCATTCACCCAGGAGAGACTGAATATTCTAGCCATAATATCTAAATGTGATATTGAAAACATTTTGTTAAACTTGCAAATGCTAAAGCAAACGGAAAACATTCAATACATAAAATGCTTTGTGTAAACCTATGAAGACATAAAATTATATTGTTGTATGCAAATTTAATTTCAATTTAATATCTAAAAAATATACACAAAATATAAAATATTAAGGAAATGTAATAATATAAATTTTGTTATTCAAAGTTATTTTATTCAAATAATTCTTAAGCAAAAATAGTTTGTAGTTTGCATTGATTCTAACTGTAATTGTATCNCTTAAGAAGTATGTGTTGAAAGTTTATGTTCTTGTGGTTTTTGAATAAATGCGCCCTTTATAAGTGTTTCAGATAAGTTAAGCATAAAATAATATCACAAGATTTGTAGATCTTTGTTTTGTCTTATATAACTTTTTGCATAATACAGCGTCAATGTACTCTTTTGAGTACACATATATTTTAACTTATTAGACTGCCACATGTTAGCAATTGAACATAGAAAGTTTATATATGTTTAATACAATGCCAATCACATTATATTTACATAGGTATTTCTATATACTTGCAATATTAATGCTTGAAATTAATAATATCTTGATTGTTTGTCTTGAACATTTTGACATGACTTTTGTGCAATCAAAATTTTCTATAGAAAATGCTTAACATGTTGTAGCAAAGAATGCACTAAAATAGAATAACATACGTTTACTAAATTTAGTGGTAAAACTTATTGCGTACCAATACAATGATTTCTATTTATGTGATTAGCTATTTATCTTGTGTACTCAAAAGAGTACACTGCCGGCGACGAGGTTAAGTAAACGTGCACTACTATTAAAATATGTTTTATTGAAATAAATTTCAATCAGTTTTAAAAAATTGTTGTCAAATTGGTATGAAACATGAAGAGTATATGTTGATGAATGCAGTTTTGATAGAAAAGAAATATAGTCTTGTATAGGTATAATTTCTATTCGTGCCATTGGTAAAAAGTGAACAGACTGCGTGTTTCAACAGTTAGGTCTGTCAAAAAATACATATTGATGTATACAACTTGTCATATTCCAAAGTAAGCTTTTTCAGATTTTTTCAGCAGTCCTATTTATTTAAACAATAAAACAACTGTATTAAACTCTGTTTATCTTGTACAATGTTTCAATGAGCATTAAGTTTAAAAGTTTATATGGGGCGCAAAACCACAACCTTCTTGACATGATATTTCTCAAGTTACTGCTACTGCTCATGCTAAAATTTCCTTATACGGCTGGCAAGTGGACCTCGCAATAACTAGAAATATATTTTCCCGGCATTTCAGAATTATCAAGGTACATTATTCAGTATCTTAAATTAGTTAGAAAATTTACTAGATTATGGTAAATAGTCTAAGCAACCTGTTGAATGTAACACAAATAAATAAATAAATTCAAAGAAATTAGTGAATGATTATAGCGCAATTGATAAGTACTTAGCCTTATTTGCCACACAAGGGGGTTTTATACAGCCCACTAATAAAAATTTATTTACTAGTTAATTTTTTTAAATGAAAATTTTTGCTTT
The DNA here is from genome assembly GCA_900660155.1 of Hofstenia miamia. NCBI lineage: Eukaryota > Metazoa > Xenacoelomorpha > Acoela > Hofsteniidae > Hofstenia > Hofstenia miamia. The sequence goes on from CABFPE010000105.1 coordinate 200,393, forward strand.
ATAAAGCAATTTTTCATCTACAAAATGAGGGCATTGGATATGTGGCAAGAAGGAAAATATGGCATTTTTTAAGTTTTGAATTTTTTTATTTGAATAAATTTTATGATGCTTTCTGATTTAAAAAAATCTGCTTAATTTTTTATAGGAGGTCTTTTACTTTACAATAAACATAAAATGCCGCAATAGCGTACAAAAACAGTAGTTTCATCTAAAAACACAATATAACATAAGAATTTTTTAATATTTTTGACAAAAATCTTATAGCAAAAGAACGGGAGGATGAAATTACTTCAAGTTTTGTAGAATACTTCTGATACTATAACAGTAAAAGTCACCAAACCTTAAACATATCGAGGTTTTCAAAAAGGTAAAATTTATAAAGTATATATTTGGCGGAATCAACCCACTTTGTGACTAATAAGGCTAACGTTACATCTATTTTTTTTGAAAAATGTTTAGGCATAGAAAAAACGAGTAGCCAAAGCTCGTTGCACATCTAATATCTTCCTCTAACGGATTTGTTTCGATTTCACTAAGTGAATGTAAACTAAGTCATTTCCTTAAATATAAATTTTGAAAGATTTTAAATTTTGTTGGAAAATTATATACTTTGAGTTTTGTTTCTCAAATTCCAATGAAGAAACTCAAACGCAATTTTTAGTTTCCAAGGACTCAACCAAGCAATGGAAGTGCTATTTTAAGAAACAAAAATTAATAATAGTGGCTATTAGAATGATGTCAGTTTTAAAATACGTAAAAAATGCATGGTCTGTCACTATACATAGTTTAAAAAAAGGAAATACATATACTTAAGTTTGAGAAATGGTCGAAAGTATTGTGATCAAAATAATGTCAATTATATATAAAAAATATATATATATATATATATATAATCTAAATGCAATATTTGCTATGCTAATAGACAATGGGATAATTCAAATAGAGAGCGGCTCACAAATTAATACTAAAGGGGGCCCACAAAGTTTTGCTAAGCCCCTGACTAATATTCAATGTAATTGACAACAAAAGGTTAAGCAAAATTGATTAAAGCTCATGTGTCAACCTGACAAATTCAGATTTAAAATTCCTGTCAATGATTATGTATTACCGCTTGGAGAAAGACAAATAATCGAACCTACCAGCCATACAAATGATCACAGATTCTCTTAAATTCAATGCTCCCAAACAACATCAAATAGACAGGGGAGTGGTTAATTATTTGCTTTAATCACTAGAACATTGTTCAAAATCCATGTTAAAGCCCTTATAGTTATACTAATCAGCAATAAATATACACAAATTATATATTGATATTCACTGTAATCTTCAAAACCTGAACGTAATATAAAACTCTCCTCAAATGAGTTAAATAGGGTAATGGTTTTAGGTATGGTTCCTAAAGTTTAGAGCTCATGCAAAATTGGATTTTCTAAGCCAAATGCAATGAAACTTTGAAAAACAAATTAAAAGTTTAATAAATTTAGGAACATTTTGCTTATGAAATTCCCCTTAGCATAGTTTAAGGAGAAATCCTTATATATTTTCTGTTTATGATTTATTGATATTGATTTCGCTTAGGCCTTCTACACAAATAGGTTATTGCCCTACTCTTGGAATTAAATTCAATTTATATCAATGTTTCTCTCATATTACAATTCTTGAATATCTTAAAAACTTAAAATTTAGGCTAAAATGTCATTGAAAGGCCTTTCAAAAATCCTATGTACACATTTTTAGCTTTTCGTCATGAAAATTTAAGGTTTGTATTTAGACACTCATATCCCAGACGCTTATCAAAACCATTTTCTGGATATAATTTTTTCATTGACTCATTATTTTATCTTCAATGCTGATTTCCAACCAAGCGATTATTACTTTAAATTTTGACAAGGAGAAATATTGACAAAAGTTATCATTCGCTTAAAGTTAGAATTAAGATCCCCTAATTTAAATTAAATCGGATCTAATTTTAGACTCTCTATCCAAAACAGACTTTGCTACCAATAAATAAATGCATTAGAATTTAACAAATTGGTTTATAGTCTGCCGAATTCAATTCAACTGCTCCGTGCTCTTTATTAGTATTCAGTGCAGGAAAATTTCAATAACTTTTGACACACTTGTAGAAGCGCTTTCGACAATTGAAGGGTGTGAAATCTTTTGATGGCAACCATTTACGGCTTTGCACAACGTATTTTTTCCTCGTGTATATATATTTATATTTACATTCTAATAAGTCGTAATCTATTGTCAACATGTTTTGGAAAACATTGTTATAGATGTTTTCCATCTTTCCTCCATTAGAATGAATGGAATACCCGTAAATTTCTCATTTTCAAGAGGGAACTTGTTTTGAATGTAGAAGTAATATAAATAGGTTGATTGAAATGTAAACAAATTGCAGTGTTTTGCAAAACCATTCACTTTTTCAGAAGTTCTTGTACTCGTTAAATTTCACCATGTTGTTAAGCAAATTCTTTTGGACTTTCCAATAGATAGTAATGTATATATAGGAGACGGGATATTTCACACTAAAGAGCAATTAGCTTAACTAGCATATCGATCATTACCTTTGAGCATTAAACACTTTTACAAAATAGTTTCAATAAAAATGTTAAGTTGAAAAAAATGGTACTTAAACTACAAGGAGATTCTTCTCAAAGCAAATTTATTTTTTATGATTTGTACACAATTAAGAACATTTGAATGACTATATTGATTAATTTGGGCCTAAGAAATAAATGTTTTTGCTCCCTAGTGGAATTGAAAGAGATATTTCTTTAAAATATGTACTGAAATTTTATGTACAATCTAATAGATTCAAGATGTCGTTTTCAAATTAGACTATTATTATTAACTAAAAAGGAATATTGATAGAGGTGCTTTTTATATAATTAAAACCATGATGAATTACACCTAGCATTAGAAAGTTAAATAAATTTATAGTTTTGAGTATATCGCAACAGACATGTGAAATGATAACTTTTCAAGAGGGTTTCCTATTGCCTGTCACTGCAATGTTATTTCATTGAACTACATTTAAAGTATCATATATATATATGTATGTATATATATATATATATATATATATATATATATATATATATATATATATCAATGACTATATCGTTTATATTTATTTTATATGTATAGATTCATAATAGTTGACTCTGGAAATTGGTGGAATCTCAACTTATTAATGAATTTTTTTCAAAATTTTCTAAAGCCTATGTGTATTATTAAAAAATTGTTAAAACTCTAAACACTGCTCTCAAATGAAACAAATAGCAAATGTCTATGAAAATAATCTTTAAATTCTCTTAATTTGAAGTCTGAGAAAAATGTTTGATTACATATCAAATAAAAGTTTAATTCACAATAAAATAACTAAAATAGTTGAAAATGTAATACTATGTCTTGAAAAATTGTATTATATATGGCGTTCAGAAACTCATGATCATCACTGTACATTTATTGCTGCGAAAAATCCAGAATCTTAAGGAAAACTTGAGATAAGTTTTAATTCAATAAAATATGTTGCATCGTGCGCTTTCTAGTAATGAAGTATTTTTCTCAGATAAATGCCTTAGCGTATAATGAACCATATGTTCAAGAGTATGGAATTCACTTATTTAAGTGATGTAGTAAATTATGATGCAACTGATGTATTTTACCATTTCTCTCAACTCTTCACTAAGATATATATTAGCAAGAGTGAAAACCTGTATGAATGTTTCTTATATTATCAGTATCTATGTAGAGAAACATAATCTTAAAGATATAAATTCTATGTCAGTTGACAAAGTTTGCTTCATTGTTCCAATAATCAATCATACGTTTGCCAAATTTAGCATTATATTTTGGAAAAGTTTAAAATCTCCCATTAAAGTAGCGATTCATTAGTATAGCAAGGCGAGTAATTCATTGGCAAAGCACTTAACCAAGTTTCGAAATGAAAAAATATTATTGAAAGAGAAGTCTAATAAATTTAGGTGTTTGGAAATGATTTGTTCAGCTGCTTTTACAGGGATTACACTAAGCTAAATTTAATATGATATAGCTAAGTTCCTTCTTTACAATTTCGAATTTTATTTACAATGTCATTGGACGTGGCAATAAAAGAGTATTTTATTGAAAAAGAAATATCCAGGTCTATAAAACAACGGAATCAAATTCTAAATGTTGCTTGATATTTGAAGCAGTGGAAAAGGGTTTTTCCTCAATAAGTTTCTAGTTAGTTTATAATATGAATAAAATTACTAAAGCATCCCTTAAGGTGTGTTCAGACTATCGATTTTATCATCAGTCAATTTATCAGTTGATAAAAATCGATAGTTTGAACACGTCTTCTGCTTTTTATCAGCTGATAGCAGTCGTTAAAGTTCCAGCAGATTTTTTCACAAAATGACTGGATTAAGGCTATCGGATAATTTATCATTGATAAAATGATATTAAAACTCTAGTCTGATTGTTACTTGATGTTAATTGCCTACTTCAAGTAGCCAACAGACTCGGAAAACTTTATTTCTGAAGTTAAAATATTTCAACTTGAACTTGAAATCTTTTGCTGTTCACAGATGTTATTTCCCAGCGCTGTCAATCAAAATATAATTGCGTTTTAGTAAATAGATCTCAAGCCATCTGCCATCTGTCAAACAATCGTTAATCTGAAGACTATTTCAACTCCGGTTTTTCAAACAAAAAAATCTACTGATAAAATCCATAGTTGTAGGCCAAAAGCTGCTCTATAATTCAACAACTACAAAAACGAAGCATCAGTCCAATGTCCTTTAACTGATTAATGAAAAATATTGTCAATGCTATTGATTTTTATAAGTTTAATTAATTAATTTCTTGAGTTACTCTACAAGATGTGTTTTGCAAACAGCAAGACAACCTATATTACTAACTATGTTTTAGATATTTCTAATGATATGTTTTTCCAAAAATATACAGCTTTTACATTATAACTCCTTCCCTCAGACAAACATTGCATACTAAATATGAATTATAGAGGATTAACTACAACTCAATCGAATGTTGTTTTATGAAATGTTAAGCTATGCAATGAAATTTCTCAGCAGAAAACGAATAGTAGTTTTTCCATTGCCTTAGTTCTTAATGAAGTTGCTTAGTTCATGCAGAACAACTGTACATTTTTTGATAATTTCAGTTGATATTTCAATATTAATTAGAATCTTAATACATCAAAATTTAATTCGCGTACAGAAAGAACCCAATGAAATCATTATGTAAGAATTGAACAATGTAAATACTACTATTAACAAATATTAATAACTATTTTATATATATATATATATACTGTATATGCTCAAACATTTACGTTAAACTTTGAGTGCTGTTCAATTTTCTGCCAGAATGATTTCATAGGTAATTATTGTACTAGACTTGTAAATTATTAAAACCAATCAAAAAGTTGTCAATGCTATTTGCGAGCATTCAATGTGCTAAAATAAATTAATTCAATTTTGAATAATGTAAAGATAATCATTTAGATAGTTGATAAATTTTTATGTCTCGTATTATACCAGCTAAGGCATGTACATTTAATCCAAAATTTTTATTGTGCTTTGAATTTAAATTTAAAAATGCGTATGAAGAGAAAACGAATTGGTAATTGAATTTGCTTATGCCTCAAATCTACGAAGAAGGAATCAAAAGTTTTTATTATGTTAATATTTTAAGTTTTGATTGTATCGAAACAGCAGAAGGATCATTTTTAAAAACCTTAATTCAAAATTTGAAATTTCAGTTTTAGTAAATATTTAAAACATATTTCAATTTTTTCCAAGAAATAATACAGTGTGTCCTCAATAATGATAAAAAGCATGAAGTTTCAATTTTTTGAATATTTGTTCAAATATCAAATTTGAAGCAATAGTGCACCAAAACTTTGAAATATATTTGATGTTAAAAATGTTAAAGGAAAAGTTTTCTTACAAATTGTTTAGCGTAATTTCAAAATTTGAATTTTTACTACATGTAGCTACAACATGCAACATGCATTTTTTTGCCTACTTTACCCTTGCATGTCAAACAGTCTTGACTCAGAAGCGGATATAGAAATATTTTGTAGAAGCCAGATGTAAAAAAGGGCTGTGAGCATAATCGGGTGCTAAAAATATCTGTTTTGCACTTTGTTCTTATTTTAAAAAAAACCTAGTTTCTTAGCCCCCTCCCCTCGCGCATCCGCCATTTTTTACTCTAAGTATGCTACTATTTATAATTTAATGTCTTTGTTGCGTATTCAATTACTTACAAAAAATCTAGAATATAAAACATTATCATTAATATAAAAGGTCATAGATTTTTTACATTACAGTATACAAAAACTGTGGAATAACCTATTTTAAACATAGTGCATTTTTTGAAGATTCTGTAAATAATTATACTTAATATAAATCAATATATTGAAATATGACTTTGCATGGATTCACTTTACAATGATTTTCCTAAGGATGAATCACCATGCAGCCGCAAACTAAATATTTTGATTTCCTTAAGTTTTATTGATTTTTTAGAACCATTTTTATATAGTATTTGAAATGCGCAATTTCCTAGAATTTTTCAATTTTGCAGTAATGAAGAAAACTTACGCAGCAGACAGCTCCTTTAGCACACCTGTTCTAAAAAGCCTTTATCTTAAATAGAACAACACAAACTTATGCACAGTATTTATAAATATACAAACTTGAAACAACCAACTTGAAGAGTTTTTGTTATTTGCATACAACTCATATTGGCAGCACCAAATCTCGAATTATTTTAAAATTAAATACCATGAAATTTCAGAATAATTTATTCATAAATATTACTCTTCCTAAAAATTACTCAAAAACCTATTATATAATAACTAATGTCCACGCATTTTACTTTTTTAAAATTCTATGTTAAAATTTATAGATTTTTGTCGTATATAATTATAAAATTTACTCTGATTGGGGAACAATTACTTTAAAAAATGTGCCTTAAAGGTTTTAACCTCCTGTGTAGACTTTCATTGCATTAAGCTGTAACTTTCAAAATTTTTGAAGAACATAATTGTGAATCAACATGCAGAGTACTCATATGGTGCCAGTTTAGCAGCATAACATTTTGCTTCGCAATCTGATGCCCAATGATTAGAAAAACCCCACGCTTTGGATTTGCTATAACGTCCGTGAGAAGCAATGAAGATGCAATAATTTTGCAGCTTAGTATTAATTTGGTTTCTGTATTCTTCCCCTACCTTTGAAGTTTGCTCCATAATATATTTAAAGACCCATGTCTATTGCTACCATATGAGTTGCCGCTAGCGTAGAAAATTTGGCTCAGCTGCTTCCTCAAGAGATCCGCTTTATTCTCTCTGAAGTGGCATTGTTTAAATAGCACTTGTTAAATATAAAACTGCTGTTGATTGACACAAGCAATAGGAAAAAAAAGTATAATTTTATATAAGAGTTGTTTTGGCTTCCAAGAATTTTTATTTAAAACATTCACTTAAATTTTCTACCTTGGACCCATTTGCAAGCAAATTTGCGGTAGATCCAGAATTAAATTTTACACATGATTTTCGGTTTATCAGCTAAAATATATAATTTGTAGTCCTATATTACACATTCGAACAGGACTATATTTTGCAATGCATCGGGAGATAATATTCGTTGACGAACATTAAATTATTTCAAGTAAATGTCAATAATAAATCATGAATAATCGATTTTCTTCAAAAAACCGCAACTCTACAACTACGATCATTATCGTTAACCTCAAAATACAGACTATCGGAGTTAAAATTTACCTAGCATAACATAGATCATGTTATAATCAAATGTATATGTTGTAATTTATTTTGGTTTCAAGGATGAACGAATTGGGGCAGCCTTGCTGTACAATTTGAGCCCACATTGGACCACTGCCATGTTTTTTGATGAGTCTTCAAAAATATCCATTTAAAAAAAGATTTTCATGAAAATATAATCAATAAAAATGTTTAGTCGCCCATATAATTCTATGATTGTATGAGCTCTTCTAAGGCAGAGCTTAATGGCAAAATTTTTAAATAGAATCTGATTTGATATTTGAAAAAGATGCTTAGCCCCCTATTCTCTTCAATGATAACCTAGCTACATTAGTGTTCGGTATGTCTTACATGAGACTTTAAGTGCAATCTCTCAAGTGATTCTTAAGGAAGGACCCTGTTGACATACTAAAAATCATCAGTAATTTATTATTTAGAGCAGAGTTTTATATAATTGTAGACATTTAGTAATTTTTAAGGTAAATGCTATATTTACATTACAAAGTAACAATCCTTGATTTTATTTAGTTAGAGGACAATTATGAGGTAAGTTATAAATCATTGCTTTAATTGATACAAAAATATTATTTTTCATTTTCGCGTATTGCATTCAATTACAAAATCCAGCTAGGTTTTCTTTGGCCTATTTGTTGTTAGATGACGCAAGTACTTAGCATATCTCGCGCTGATATATCCATTCCGTCTGAATTTATGCGTATTCAGGTTTGACACTTTTTAAAAATTCCTTAATGTCATTTGTGCTGGTCGCATCAGTATTTTTCATTTACTTAGTGACGCAGTGTGCATAATTTATCCGAGTGGGTTAAAGTTGAATTTTTGCAAAATGTTAAGTCTAAATTTATATATATATATATACATATATATATATACAGTATATATATATATATATATATATATATAGTTAATTTTTGCATTATTAAACTAAATTATAAAATGTGTTATCTTAACCCTTTTTGAACTTATTAATAGAGTAAAAAAATAGATCTAGTCAACTCTAAATGGTTATAATCAGGACCGACAGAAAATTTTCTCGAACGTTTGTGTGCCATTGCGAATATTTTGCTGCATTTCAGCATCAGTGTACAGGCGCCGATAAAGAATTAATTGAGGATTTGCAAGGGCAGTCGCGATTAAACAATTTGGGCTTTTTGGTGAGTGAACACGAATTGGCAGGGTCAATTAACTTCGAAGACTTAATATGCTGCTAATTTGTATTGATATTTTAAGGCCTCCAGGAACTGCGAGTCGTGGGAAAATTGTACTCCATATCTTCCCTTCTAATCAGGGCTAGTTATAATAAAAAATATAAACAAACATGGCTTTCTCTCTAAATAGCCATGGTAAAAGTATGATTTCAATATTTCACTTATTAAAAAGGTAAATTAATTGTTAGCATTGATTTTGAAAAATATATTATTTTGTATATTCTCACAAACTACTCGAGGGTTCCCTAAGGTGCCCAGAAGGGCTGAGGATCGAAGTGGTTTTGCAGTCAGAGCGAAGAAATCTTTTGGAGGCCAGAGCCAAAGTTCATATTCTAAACATTCATTTATATCTAACTCCTGATGAATAGAACTAAATGTCCGGTTCTATTTTATGATAAAAATTTTAAAGCATGGATTGTCATTCAGACACTACAGTGAACAAAAACTAAACTAGATTGATTGACATAGACCACAGTCTCTAGAAGAACATAAGATGAAAATTTAAATTTATGAATAATTTTTGCATGATTATTTTATTTATTGTTTTCCGGTCACAATCTAGAAAAATTTCACATAATATAAACTGAGAAAGATGAATTAGCCGAATAATTAGATTACAAAACATGTTTTATCATAAATACAATTTAGATGGATTCATAAACACTTTATTATCAAATATGAATAGTAGGGGAATTCCAAAATATATTTTTTTGAAATTTAGTGTGGAATGGTGGACAAATGGCATAAAAATAATTTCCATAATAAAATTTCTCAAGATTCATTAAGTTACGTCATGCTCTTTCTTCAATTAAATTTTACATAAGAAAGTTAGATAAGCTGTTATTGTTGCGGAAAATATAGAATTTAATTTCTAAGTTGCTTTAATATTCTTACTTGTTAGCTAAACATGAAGAACTGCTGTCCCTACCACTATTGGCCCCCTATTATATCCACACTTTCAAAAACGGCCTAAGCTTTATGGAATATTGAAATATAAATAAATTTTTAGTGGTTTTCATAAGATAAAAACCCTTACTTTCAACATTTCCCGCTACCCTTGAATGAAAAGTGCCTATATACGCATTTTATACATGTATATGTATATTGTTGTTGGAGAATTTTAACTCTAATGGAGCATATTGATTTCTTTTCATTATCAAGAGGAATTGATAAAATGATATTATAAAGACACTCAAAAACATCCTATACAAAATATACACATAGATTTCATAAATGATCTTCACTGGCTTCAACTGCCTGGGAGAATTGGATACCTCACACATAAATTTGCCAGAAAAACTTTCCAATTAGAAAAAAAACTAAGCTTCAAGGAAAGCTTGATTTTTCTGTTAATCTTAGTACTATAATTTTCTATTACCAGACAATTGGCCTCATCTTCAGCAAGTTTTGTGATTAATCGCAAATACTAGGGCCTCTGGTTGGTTGTAAGTCAAAGTTTTGGTTCTAGCATGCATCTAGAACTTTAAAACACACTAGTGTTTCATCCAAAGACAAAAGAATATTTAAAATTTTATTGGAGCTTAGAACGTATATTGAGGTTTTTAGGTAAAATCAAGCAGCTCAGAAGGCTGTTAAGCTTATGCACTAACACACTTTAAGTAAATAGTAAATTTGCTGCAACTTCACAACATCACATTTAAAAACTCGCATCCTTTTTGTTTAAAAATAGGACTGCATAGAATTACTATAAAATCCCAAAATGGAGAGGGCATGACGATTTTACGTTTAGTGCTTTTCTGTGGTATTCATTAAACATATTTTATAATTTCTCCACGTTTGGAACCTCAAGCTTTTGCAAATTTCTTAAGAACCTATTTTAAGAATAGCTCTAATGAACAGTATTTGAGACATTAATGTAATGAAATATGCTAATTGTGTAGTGGTTTTTATCATGATTATTTGTTTGTTAAGTTAGCTTAGTACTTTTAGTCTATCCAACACATCAATGACAATATCTATCAAAAATGGATGTAATCGAAAACCCATTTTTGACATTGAGGGTTTAATAAAAATATTTCACACCAGTTCTAATTTTTCTACTTTGTATCAATTAAAGACGCTCCGCACAATTTCAGATGCCGACAAATATTTTCACAAGTTTTTAATTGCGTTACTATTTGCTTGTTAAATTTTAATTTTAATATTGGAAATGTTAGATTATTAGAAAACAAACTACTAAAAGTATTCATTTTTTGCTTAGTTTTTTTAAGTTCTAATGAAGGTTTAGCTTAGGAATTGAAACTGCGGAGCAAAGAGTAAATAAACCTATTAAGTTCTAAGACCAGTTGTGAACAAAGCAGCGCCGAATGTGACAGGAAATACGTCTGCTAAAACAAATGAACTATATTACATTTCTCAAGTATAACTTCAATTTCTGTTTTAAATTGTTGCAGCTTACAGCAAATAATTTACAATTCCTAGACTACACATACAGCAATCCCACCTATTAACCCTATTTATATAAGGAGGTTGATTTCGCCCCCCCCCCTTTGTAAACTTTCTTAAATGTTAGCTTTTTGAAAATGCTGATATGGCTATGCTTTCCTGATTTTTACTTTTGTAGATTGAGAAGTATTCTGATCATATTTAAAGCAAATTCACAAACTTGTATTCTCACTATAGGACATTTGTCAACTATATTTTGAAAATTTTGAGCATACTTTTGTTTGAATTTTTTTAAAATTTCATGCTCGAAGTGATAAGTGAAGCACAAGCTTGTCTATGGGCAATATTTTTCTATCCCATCCCATCCCATGGGACGTCTTCCATGGGATTCCCTTGGATAATACTGTTGAAACATAACTAAGGCATGGAGGAAACTTATTGAATGATTTATGTAAAGAGCAATAAATATCGAATAAAGTTTAATAAATTGAGTTATTGTAAAAAAGTATTTTTTCACACATTATATCAATATGCGTTCTTATATAAAACTATTCTTTTTGTTTTCCATTTCAATATTTGATGTCTGTTTTAAGCAAAGTATTATAAACTAACAAAGCATAATAAAATTTATAGTCCTGAAAAAATTCAAAACAGAAAAATTTACCAAATTTTATCTGCCCATCATGGGAAATGATGACGTTACATCTTATCTAATGGCCGCAACTTCAAGAGGAAGGATTGTTTTAGAATCGTACAAAGTTTCACGGAATAATCTTTAGTAGAAAAATTTTTAAGAGGGGGAGGCTGAATCAACTCCCCTGTGAGTTCAACAGACAAAAATAGCCTGTGGCAAATGAGGTTAAATAAAAAGTGATTGGTGTCGACTTTTGTCAATCATTTACTTAAGCCACCTGACGTCCACCTAAAAGGAGAAGTCTGTTTTTTTTCCATATTTACAAATAATTTCCAAGCAAATTTGAAAATCGTGAGGCAAGGACAGGTCTACTGAGGAACATGCTTTAATGCAATGTTGAAAATTTCCAAATAACGGTATTGTTGTGTGGCAGAAGTAGTTGAAACGATTAACTATTTAACTTTGAAAATTTTAAATTTTTGATAAAAGACATATTTATATGCGCAAAGATAACTGAAATTCATTGCAGCGTCCCGTAACCAAAGTCAGAGGTCTCGAGGCTGAACATGAAAGAGGAGACTCTCCTCTATCAACTATTGCTTAGAGATTGAGCATAGCGATTACATTTTTTTGAGATATGAGCATTTAACATTCTTTTCTAGGATCATAAAAAATTTTCAAAAATCCCCGGGCTGTGCAAATTTTTGGCAATAATAGAGAAGACGAATAATCGGAAAAATTAGCAATATTGCATAGTAACATATATTGCTTTCCTAGTTGTGTAAACTCTAATTTGAAAATAATTGCGATCGACTGTCCGGTTATTCAAGAACATGATTTTGCTACAGTAAGTTTGAAACCCAGTTGTAGAATAAATTATTAAATAGAAAATTTAAAAAGGAAGCTCACCCATTACAATAATTATTATCAATTTAAAAGATAATTCCCTTTTGCTCTATTCGAGTGGCGACAGAACACAGGAGGCAACAAAAATTTTTCCCCATGAAATTCCTACATTCCAAAAATTAGCTCATCCAAAAAACAATTAATTATATAAACAAGAGTTCTAATACATTGAACATTAATTCTACAACAAAAATACAACAATTATCGTAATATTTTCTGTTCTTACTCTCATTTTTCAAGAACTGCAAAATTTACGAATGGAATGAGTCACACAAGTGCCAAATCTCGGTCTGTGTGATTGACTCTCATTCCTCCTTAACTCGCGAAATCATGTGATCACAGTTCTTTGGGCGAGGCTGTTTAAAAACAGAGTCCGATAGGCTGGCCTAGATGTGTTCCACAGGGTTTAGATCTGGTGAATTAGAGGGCCAATCCCTCTTGACCTTGACGTCATTGTTATCAATCTGACAACGAGTCGCGCGAACCGAATGACAAGTTGCTCCGTCTTGCATCAATAGCAAGGAAGGACGCGTCTATCACTTCATGATGCCAATATTTTTCACGATAATGCTGTCCATTACGAGTTTCATTACTCACTTAACTGGAAAAAAGTCGCTCTCCAGTAACTGACGTCGAAAGAATCTTATAATAAACAGCAAAAATTGGGTTTAAATTTGGCTTTGCAGTCAACCACAATTTCTTTGAATATATATTGTGCAATAACTACTTGACATGGAGCTTTTACTTATTTATTACATCTTAGTGAGCATTGCCTAATCATATGCATAATTCAAGAACGTAGACGTCAAGAATCTGAAAGTGCAATTGGCATTCACTAAAATACATCTTTTTATGCTTATTTATTCCTTGATTCTGTTTCAGGTAATAGCATCTTCAATCAATGAACCCCAGTGTTGACCATGTTTCTTGTGAAGTTCATGATTTGCTTTACAATCATGTTAATATAAAACCCTATTTGTAAGGTGCGGCGATTAAATTTAATGGAAATTTTACATCGATTCAAAAATAAGAATCTAAAATATCGAAATCAGTGAGATAATCGAAGCAGTTTTTATCCGCCACAAGTGACATTGCATCTGTGGGGTACCATACAGTACAACATCTTGACATGTGTTTCTTGATAGATTGTGGAATATTCTCTGCCATCGTATGACAGTGCGGCAATCTCTCTTTAAGAAACAACTCTATGGATTGCTACAATCCTTACCCAGTACATCGGACAAACTTTGCTATATTTGTCAAGCAAAATCTTTACATTTCGAGCTACGAATAAAGCCTCTGAGCGTCTGGGGAATCTCACAGAAAACACCGACACCACGTTTATAGTTTGTTAAGATCTACTGCTGTATGCCTAATATATTTTGGAAACGCTTAGAGTTAGTATACAATTAATTTTTTCTTCAATTTTGCTTGCCACCTGTTGCCTCAGAACATACAAAGAATTGTGAAAATATCGAAATGGACATTATGAAAATCAATTCCTTTATAAAAAAATCGATCGAAATCCAGAAAATTCAGAATCGGCAATCCCTAGACTTTTGCTTCTGATGTTGCCACGGTCGCCTTTTCACCTGTTAACGTATTGAATTTGGAACACCTCCTTTAAAGATATAAATGGGGCGTTAAAATCAATTCTCATGGAATGAATCTATTATATTCGAAGATATGTTTTGAGTAAATTTTAGTTACTTGATTAATTGAAAATACCTTTATATAAGTGTTTTTTAAAAAGGAAAATATAGGCTCCATTTTTGAAATTTTATAGAATAATCCAAAGTTCTATTGGTAGTTTACTGTTGCAAGCAGTTACTTATTTAGATTATAAAATTGTTTATTAACATTTAAGCTAATCTCTTTCATACTAATACTAATGGGTATTGTTTTATATGTCAACAATATAAATACTAAAAGTATAAAACATCCAAACCGAAAGCTTACGTAAGGAATCACGAGCTTAAGATTCTTTAGATGATTCTAACTATCAGTGTGTAATAAAAAGGCATCAAAAACATGTTGCGATCCTTGATAGCTTTCAATTAGTAGTGAAAATACCCTTTGTGAATGTCACGTTCCTTTGGAAATGTTACGTAAAAAGTAAATCTAAAATGATTAGGTAGAAGGACAAATAGTTGTGTACTAATTGTTTTCTTTTGCTTATAATAACATACAAGTAACGCCTTTGCTGCAAGAATTAATAAAAGACTTCCTTTGACGTTCAACGTAATTAAATAGTAAAATATGTTGTGAGAAAACTTTAATTCTGCTCGCAATTTGAATAGCTGCATTGTACCGAACTCTAAATGATAAACTTCGTAATTGATTGAAACTTCCACTATTGTTTTTTGTTCAGATGTTGTTAAGGCAAGCGTTGCATAAACAATTCTTCAGAAATATCTGTCACAGTTGTCACAAAATTTTATTACTACGAAGTCATTTTGTCACATAATAGAATTAATTATCTATAGTGCCGTTTATTCATGATTAATTATTTCATTAGATATAAAACATATGTAATTAGTTGCAAAAAAAGCAGAACAACAGCAGCAGCAACAACAACAATAACAACAACAACGAATAATACTACTACATAAAAAACCGAATGCGCCGAAATATAGACTTAGAGTGAGGTGGGCTGAAGAATTGCAGCTTTAATGCAGGTCCAACTAGTCAGTATTCATCGAAGTCTAAATGCTACTGAAACAGTAATTTCTCCTGAACATATTGGCTATAACTACTGTTCTTATTTGGTAATTCCCAAAGTTTAATGCCATTGTTTTTTACAGTTCTAGCAAACGCTAAATATGTTTTTGTAAAGAGCTAAAAATTATTAGGGCACTGCTAAAAAAATCAAAATTTACATTAGTAGTATGACTTTTACAAATATTTGTAATTTGTTAGATGTACTAACTAGGTCACTATTGTTTTCTTCTGAGGAATTATTCTATTTTTTCATACCAATTGAACATTCATTTTGGGCACCCAATCCTGATTTTCTAATAAAAGCAAGGTTAAAGTATTCATAATTTTCCTACAGTAATGTGTAGGTATGCAAATCGATGCATTTCATTTTAACCTCTTACATTTAAATTATATTTCTATCCAAGCATTCCACTTCAGAGAGGGAACCGGATCACGATTTATGATCCGGGAATCTCGTAACAAGATTGAAATGTTGATCTATGGAACCTTTGTTGTTTGGTTCAAGTAATTTGACTAAGAAACCGTTGTCAAAAGAGTACAATTTATGTCTCTACGATCGAGTCTATCTATATGCGTAATTTTCCTTGTACCTGTAGCCCACTTGTCAATCCATTAAATCAAGCATACAAAATTATTACATTTTAAAATTTTTCTAGTCACCCGGGATAATTAACGAGAAACCGGCTACCCTGTTCCTTAAAAATTGAATGCTTCACTAATTTAGCAATATGATTTCCGTGAGTGTATAGGAATTGCGTGTTATTACTGCAAGAAGTAAAAAATAATTAGCGGAAATCTTACTAAAAACTCTTCGTTAAACTTCATCTTTTGATATTAATTAGCTTATATTCCAATTTAAAATCTAAATTCGCAAAGTTTTACTTCAACATTTACAATTCAAAGTGGAAGACTGCTAAGTACTTTCATAAATCAAGGCCGAATAATGCACTCTGCTTCTGCAGAAGAAATCACACTTTCTTCAATTTATTTATGGTTATTTCATGTGCTGACGACTAGCAAATGCTTACATCCGTTTAACTGAAGAGGGTAGTTGGGACTGTACAGATAATGACATGCTTGTGTTTATAATAGTCATTAATTTAAGTACTAGATTCGTATAACACGTCCAAATCAACTCGAAGAGCAGAATTGCGAATTTCAATTGCTTCAGAATAAACAAATTAGACAAGCCAATAAGGCTAAGAATTCACAACTAAAATGAACCATTGTTTCAATATATGCGTACTATTCTAATCATCTGCGCATAAAATTCATTTTAGTTAAGATTTTGGCATTAACTCCGTTTTTAGTAATGATTATACGTAATTAATTGCGTAATCTCTGCCATGCCCACTAAAAAGTAGCATATTTAATGTGGAATTTGTAATTACGTATAAATTCTATAATATCCCTAATTTTACCGTGAAAAAATATGTCATTACAAAAAGCATAGATATGTGCGTTTCCATTTGTGGAGTAACAAAATCAACATAATCATGAAATCAAGATCATGACACTAGTGGCGCAGTTTACGGGAATAAGTGAATGCCCAGAATAGGCATTTCAGAAACAAATACTTCCCAATGTTCTAATGAGGACTACAAAAGAAAATCACTAGAGTTTTGTGTAAGTGAAGAGGCAGGCCATCGTTAACAAAAAGCCAAAAGTTTCATTTTTGCATCAGATTGCAAAAGTGAGAGTTGAGTACCTTTGCGTTATCATCGCACCGATTGAGAATTGAATGAAGACAATAAAAGACCTAAGAATTACTCTGAGGGACATCACTAAAAATAGATCATGCGAGGTAAGCAAACCGCAAAACGAACATATTTGCAATGATTATTAAAAGTATAAACTTTTTCAAGTACTTTAGTTAGTTACGTCCTGCATTTCTGCAATGCAAAAACATTTGTCAAAACAATTGAAGCATTGTTAGCTTAAATTAGACTGGTTTGAAATTACCTAATTGATGTTCTTTATAAGAAATCCAAAGTTAACACGTTCAACAATTTTTCAGATTCCAATTATTTGCTATAGTGGAACATATATATTATACGTATTTCTCTCATCATCACACTAAAAAAGCAAAATCTTCATTATATTGGACATCAATTTGAATCTACTACTATGTTTTTACACTGAAATATTACTGAAAACAGTCATATGTGATGTTACATTGATGGATTAGCAAAGCTATAAAAATATTGAATTGCATAGTAATTATTTAGCTTTCATTTTTTGCTCAAAAGGTTTTTTACACATTTCCAAGTGGTCAGCAAGTTTATTGAATGCTGTACAACAGTTTTTTTTAAGTTATTTGCTAATATTTAATTTGTCCTATCAGTTATACAAACACAGACTTGAAGAATAGAAGACAACTACCCAATCAGATCTTGAAATTTGCTTGCATTTTTGAAACTCATCTAAATTGCTATGTACAAAAACCCTTAATGGTTACATTTGGCAATAAAATGTGTTGATTATAAATCTTTGAATCCGTTCAGGGACTTTATGATCACTCTGTATAAATATATATATATATATATATATATATATATA
>CABFPE010000105.1:242338-270646 GCA_900660155.1 Hofstenia miamia
ATATATATATATATGATGATGATGAATCCTGGAGAATTAATTTTCATCAAAAGATGAATAGTCTTCCAAGAAATATTTCAGAATTAGTAAAATATGAGAATATTTTTCATAAAACCATGTTGAGATGATGTTCTCTAACAATTGGAAATAATTTATTATAAAGAATTTTTTTAAGCTAATGACAACATAGGTAGTAAATTGATAGGATATAATTCTTTATTAAATATTTGAGTTTGATTTATGGATTGGCGTGATATTGAGATAAATAAATACACACTTTTAATATGAAATGAAGTCAGTAGCGTCACTAGTTGGAAATATTTATAGAGCGCAATGGGGATCGTTGTGGGATTCAAAATTTTGCAATTGTATCATTAATTATGGCAAAAAATTATAATACTAGCTTCCAAATCTAGTGATATAGTCAATTTCAATTTCTCTATAAATAAAAAGATAAAGTAAGTAAGTTTGAAAACCTTTTGTTGTACAGTAAATGAAAGTATTCACATTCAGTAATGTGAAGAATTTTATCTTTACAAGCTTCAATATCAGTAGGGGTATTATTAACAAGGACCGTTATTTTTCGGATGTGCTTCATCAATATTACTGGGCCGGCTTCTCATGTGACAAGATTTTCTGTCTCATGTTTATCGCATCCCACGAAAATGTTTAATATACCATTCTATATCCATTTCCCATTCCCATTGTCACCTAAGTCATTTTTCCTTCTATGGTTGTCCAATTAATTTAAAAAAACCAAAGTGATTGGGCTGTAGAAAGATAGTAAGCATGTGACATTGAATATTTTTTAGGTTTGCCTAATGAGAACCACACCCAGTCATTCAATTATATAAAGTGGGAGGGATTTCATTCGCTTAAGTTTTGTTGAGATTTGCAGCATTGCATAGATAGAGGGAGAACTTTTCATTATTCTTTTTGCTTTACAGTTGTAAATATTGAACAAATGGTCAAACATTATAATTTTTGCTTCTATCTTTTCATTGATGTTGTCGATTTTCTTTCACTCGTGAACTTCAATGAAATTCATTTTAATTATGCCACTAATCTTTAATAAACACCTAAACACAATTTTCTCATTGGCTACATTCCCGCTGGAAGAAAAATGATTGATCTGCTGGGTGAGCTATAAATATTAAAATATTAAATTTCTTATTGAAAGTGCGACATTGAATGATGAAGAAAACTTTTGCCGTATGCTACACTGAATATCTACGAGGTGGGTAGGATTATTTGTCCAGATTATAAGACATAAAATAAGTTTGACTCTTTTCCGATAGAGTGTCCCCAGCCATCGCTATAAGATTGTACTTGACATTAAAAACTACGAGAAGTTGTTAATTCGTCTGTTCTGGGCGAATTTTATCCAAAAAGATACCCAGTTGTCTCACGCGACAGGCATTTCCATCCAGAATTTTGCCTTCCAGTCCCATGGTATTGGAATTTCATGGCCCATGAAAAGCCTGTCACTTAGCAATTGGGATAATATATTTCATGACTCAAAGAAATAGGGATTAGCGTTAAACTATAATCCCCCACAAAATCAGGGAATCATATTCAGACTCATTATCGAGAAATATTCAGCTCAAACACCAAAGGTATATTTGCAAATAATGCAAATTGCATTCTTACATTATTTTATACATGAAATTCCAAAGTAAATTGTTCAGCAGCAATTGAAGCAATGAAAATTCCTTAAACTCAATAGCTGCACTAGCTTTTTTTGAAGGCATGATTAAATTAATAATAATTAAATTTTTTTTTCTTTGATGCTTATTATTTAGGAATTTCAAACAACAAAGTGAATGTGTGAAGTAAATAAACTTCATTTATATCAATAGTATTTTCTGGAACATTCTGACAATATATTTTAAAACCCAGTTGAAATCCCTTTTTAATTTATTCGATGAGATCAACGCATACCTAGAAGTCGTCATCCGAAATAACAATGGGATTTTTCAGAATGCTTGATAAAATGTACATTTATTATCAAGGAGCGGTCAAATAAGTTTTACTTATTTTCACTTATTTTACTTTTCTTGATAAAATGCCGCAAATCACTTATTATCACTTATTTGATCACTTATTTGGATATTTCTGAGAAATAAAACCATTTCTCAGAAATACCCAGTTTAGGAGCCCACTGGATGTTTGATTTGTTATTTATTATGCATACAATTTATTAAATAATAGAAAATATTAAAAGAATACTGAAATGAATTTTAGGATCACTCTATCATCCTTTTGATCCCTAAAGATTCTTGAGGTTAAGAACAATGAATAGATATAGAAAGTGCATAATATTAATGTAGTTGTCATTGGAGTATGATTGAAGCCCTGAATTTATCATTAAAGTTGATGTTAATCAAATGTATGAATAATGTCAAAGTTCTTGGGATAGGGTGGTTAATGACATATTTGACCTTTGAAAGCCCTTATCCCATGAACCCCATTGGGGCATCAGATCAAAAAAGGCAGACTATCCTTAATAGAAATTAT
The DNA here is from genome assembly GCA_900660155.1 of Hofstenia miamia. NCBI lineage: Eukaryota > Metazoa > Xenacoelomorpha > Acoela > Hofsteniidae > Hofstenia > Hofstenia miamia. Next base: position 244,856 of record CABFPE010000105.1, read on the forward strand.
CATAATATTTAACGATTATGAAGTACTAGAATTATCATATCTATGATATTTCAATATAACTGTTACGTCTAACACCTATGTTATACATTTCAACTGGTAACTGCAATGTGTTTGTGCATTTCATGCTATTAGTTCTGATATTCATTTAAAGTGTTAGAAAATTAACACATTTTTTAAGATTGAGAATTTCTTACTCGGCCTGAACATGTCAGATTTCAACATTTGACATGCCATTCGAATCTAATTCACTTTTTCGACACTTATTTTAGGTTTTTCGACCACTTTTTAAAGTACTTATTTAGCCAAAATTTCACTTATTTATCCGCTCCCTGTTTATTACTATGGCACTCAAACCCAAAACTAACTTTTTTGGCGTTAAGCACATCTGATGTGACATTATTTTCGAACGAAATTAGTGACAATGTTAATCTCTACATCTCAAATTTTCAATATAATAAAACTGAAAATTAAATCAAATATCTAAAAATATCCATTTTTAAAAATCTAGTGCAAAATTATAGTGCACTTATTTTTTATCACCCTTGATAATATAGTAACAGAATTATATGTCAAGCATCGCTTTACAACCACGCACTAATATAATCACTTTTCAATTGCCCACATAATTTATTTAACTCAAATGTAATTTTATGACATGGAAACACCCCATTCAGTTGTATTTCAACATCACAGTGTGTGGTCGGTTGTTTGATTGCTCCTGTAAAATTCAATGTTTAACGCTAATGTCAATAAATGTAATACATGCAATCAATGTATTAAGAACGTTGATAATATTTTCGTGTGTGCCATCTGTGCCACGAAGATCCACTGGTCCGGCGAATGTACTGGATTTGAACCTGACGTACTGCAGGCTTTGATCAAAGTAAGAGACAATGTGATTACTGTTTGCAATAGATGCGTTGGTAATGGCCAGAAAGATGCTATTTTGGTGGACCTTGCAGCAAACTCCTCTCAAACCAAGTTTAACAAGCCTCAAGTTCAAGAGTTGTGTAAAGACATTATCGAAGCGACGAAGCAGGATTATCCTATCGTGAACGCTCCTGAGGTATTTTTCCACGATTACAAGGTCTGTGTTCGAATTAATGGCATTAGTGAACCTAAAGTAAATTCTCGGGCTGATCGACTTGATGCGAAGATGAACAGCGTCAAAAGTGTTCTTAACCATATTAACGAAAACGATATCCACATCAAAGATGTTCTGCGCATCGGAAGATATGCCCCAGATCGTGTTAGACCTCAAACGATTTTACTAACCTTGGGAAGTACTTGGGAAGTACGCAGGGTTATGTCAAAAGCGCACTTACTCAAGGATTATCGTGATACTGTTTTTATGTCGGCTGACGTATCTAAAGAAGAAAGGTTGCACGAAATCAAATTATTAAAGAAACGCAAGCAATTAATTGATGATGGAGCGAACAGGAAAAGGCTAAGAATCAGAAACAGATCATTGTTCTTAGATGGTAAGGTAGTTTCTATTGATGATTGACTTAAGTGCCCGGTGACCAAGTATAAAGAAAAAAGTAAGGTTTTTATTCCAAAGATTTTCCTGAGTAATGCTCAGTCCATTAGGTATAAGACTGACGAACTTTACGATATTGGTGACAGACATCGTCTTGATTTATTACTTATTACTGAGACTCATCTTGCTTTTAATATTCCTGATTTGGCTGTAAATATTCCTGGTTTTGCCATTGAGCGCAATGATAGGACTAAGTCTGAGGTGAGCAAGACAGGAGGAGGAGTAATGATCTATATTCGTGACAACCCGGTTTACGTTGACGATACCAATATAGAATATCTCTGGATATGAGTGCAGCCCTTTAGAAGCCCGAGATTTATTAATGGTTATATAGTGGGAGTTGCTTATCATCCCTTTTGGGACAAATTGAGCAGTTCTTGCATGAAACAATATCTTCGTGAATGCCTGGACCAGATAAAGCTGAGGTTTGCTCACGATATTATTATCCTCACTGGTGATTTTAATGATCTGAATACGTCATTTTTTTCTAGAGAATACCAATTGAGACAGGTTGCAAAATTCGCTACTTTTGGTGAAAAGACTTTGGACAAGATTTTTGTTGGTCGTAATCTTTGGGAAGATCCCATCACCCTTCCTAACTTAGGAGGTTGCAAGCCCATTTCTGTTTGGTTAATCAAAACACTGGTATTACAGCACCCAGAACAACGGTCAGTTCTTGGAGGAGAAATAAGTCTGAAGCAAACAAATTATTTTTTGGTAAGCTAATGGTTACTACATCTTGGAGCCTTGTTATAACCGCAAGCGATTTTCCTAGTGCTGGGCGGCAATTTGTTCTATTCCTAATGAGGTGTTACGAACAAAGTTTTCCACTGACTAGACACCAGTCTTTTTCAAATGATAAATCTTGGTTCAATGACCATCTCAGGAACCTGATCAATGGCGTCATGTGGCATTACAGAATGGTGATTCCACTACTTTTAAGAAACTACGTAATCAAACTGCTAGAATTATATCGTCTAAGCTTCGCCTGTTTTATACTAACAAAATAAAAAATCTGAAGAATTCTAATCCTAGAATATGGTGGAAGTCCGTAAAAAGTTTGGCTGGAATGGCTCAAGAAAAGAAAAATTATCTGCCCTTAAGCAACTCTCTTGCTGGCTATGCAACAACTGATCTGGCATCCTTCATAAATAATGAGCTTACTAGCATAACAAATAAATTTCAGCCAATTACAGATAGCGATCATGTTTCATTTTCTTTGAGTGATACACCTATCCAGGTAGACACTTTTGAAATTTATAGAAGACTGAGCGCTGTTAAAAGTGGCAAGTCTGCTGGACCAGATATTAATGGTATCTGTCTACCTAGTTGGATACTGAAAGATTATGCTTGCGAACTGACTGAGCCAATTACTTTATTAGTAAATTTATCTCTTAGTCAAGCATGTGCAACTCGTTTTCCTTCCGCTGACATAGTTTGTCTTCCGAAGAGAAATCCCATTGAGTCGGTGTTTTCTGATATACACACAATATCAATTACTAGTCAGATTTCCAAAATGATTGAAGACATAATATTAGAATATGAGTTGAAACCGAAAATCTTAAACGTTCTTTACCCCAAGCAATTCGGTGCAGTACCAGGTNAAACCAAGTTTAACAAGCCTCAAGTTCAAGAGTTGTGTAAAGACATTTTCGAAGCGACGAAGCAGGATTATCCTATCGTGAACGCTCCTGAGGTATTTTTCCACGATTACAAGGTCTGTGTTCGAATTAATGGCATCAGTGAACCTAAGGTAAATTCTCGGGCTGATCGACTTGATGTGGAGATGAACAGCGTCAAAAGTGTTCTTAACCATATTAACGAGCACGATATCCACATCAAGGATGTTCTGTGCATCGGAAGATATGCCCCAGATCGTGTTAGACCTCGAACGATTTTACTAACTTTGGGAAGTACTTGGGAAGTACACTTACTCAAGGATTATCGTGATACTGTTTTTATGTCGGCTGACGTATCTAAAGAAGAAAGGTTGCAAGAAATCAAATTATTAAAGAAACGCAAGCAATTAATTGATGATGGAGCGAACAGGAAAAAGCTAAGAATCAGAAACAGATCATTGTTCTTAGATGGTAAGGTAATTTCTATTGATGATTGACTTAAGTGCCCGGTGACTAAGTCTGAGGTGAGCAAGACAGGAGGAGGAGTAATGATCTATATTCGTGACAACCCACGAATTGTGTGGGTCAAACAGCTTTTTTACGTTGACTATACCAATATAGAATGTCTCTGGATACGAGTGCAGCCCTTTAGAAGCCCGAGATTTATTAATGGTTATATAGTGGGAGTTGCTTATCATCCCTTTTGGGACAAATTGAGCAGTTCTTGCATGAAACAATATCTTCGTGAATGCCTGGACCAGATAAAGCTGGGGTTTCCTCAAGATATTATTATCCTCGCTGGTGATTTTAATGATCTGAATACGTCATTTTTGTCTAGAGAATACCAATTGAGACAGGTTGTAAAATTCGCTACTTTTGGTAAAAAGACTTTGGACAAGATTTTTGTTAGTCGTAATCTTTGGGAAGATCCCATCACCCTGCCTAACTTAGGAGGTTGCAAACACGTTTCTGTTGGGTTAATCAAAACTGGTATTACAGCACCCAGAACAACAGTCACTTCTTGGAGGAGAAATAAGTCTGAAGCAAACAAATTATTTTTTGGTAAGCTATTGGTTACTACATCTTGGAGCCTTGTTATAACCGCAAGCGATTTTCCTAGTGCTTGGCAGCAATTTGTTCTATTCCTAATGAGCTGTTACGAACATAGTTTTCCACTGACTAGACACCAGTCTTTTTCAAATGATAAACCTTGGTTCAATGGCCATCTCAGGAACCTTATCAATAGGCGTCATGTGGCATTACAGAAGAGTGATTCCACCACTTTTAAGAAACTACGTAATCAAATTGCTAGAATTATATCGTCAAGGCGTCGCCTGTTTTATACTAACAAAATTAAAAATCTAAAGAATTCTAATCCAAGAATATGGTGGAAGTCCGTAAAAAGTTTGGCTATAAACTTGCTTTGCCTAAAATAGGCTAGTTTTGGGCTCGTTGTATATCAAATACTGTGCTCAAGCTATGTTCGGCTCGGCTCGTTGGCAAGTCTGCATGAAGCTTAATAGATTGTCAAAGTTTTTCTACCAATTACTGATAGCAATCATGTTTCATTATCATTGTTTGATTCACTTAAACACGTACACAGAGAAGAACAACAAATTAATATCATCTAAGCTATAATCTAGTATGTATAAACAAATAAAGCTATAGTAAACAGAATATAATATACAATATTAAATTGAATGCCCAATTTTATGTTGATGTCCCCAGTGATTGTTCATTAAAATTATTTTATCATATGTAATAGTTGTTCTGGGGTTGTTTTGTTGTGAATAACACTAATTTTGTACCGCAGTTTTTAGTAACCCAAAATGTCAATAACTCTTTTAATTAATCAAAGATGTTTGTTGTAAATGAAAATATTATTCTACACGTTTGAACCATCTACTAAACCTCTTTAATGAGTTAGTTTTATACAAAAGCGTGGATTTTGGGGCTATGGGATGGAATAAAATTTTTTATTGCTAGATTCGCTTAAGAATATAACATTTTGGGTCATTCCTCCAATCTGTCCTTGAGATTATTATGATAATAAGTTCATCCTAATACAATGTTTTATCATCAATGCAAGTTTTGATATGCATGCATAAACGGATTTTAAGAACTTTAAGACTTATACCAAAGATTGGTAAGCATATAGAATACACAATGAAAAACGTTGAGAATTACAATTTTTCGTGTTATCTCAATTATAAAATTTAATTAATTCCGCATTTACTTTAGAATCTCCCAGTGCTCTTTGACTTCTTATTAAAAACCATTTAATGTCCATTTTAAAATTCTCGCGAGATTTCAATCTAAAGATTTCCTTGTAACATATTGATTATTTTTTATAGGATCTGAGTTTAGTCTAGTTTTCTAGGAAATGAGTAATTTGCAGTTTTATGAGTAAGCCACAACGATTGATGTTGCTTAGGTACATCACTAAAGAATGGAATAATAGTTTTATAAACTGTATATCTGAGAATATGATTCAAAGCTCGGAAATAAATTTGAAATTGTTCGTATGTTTCAAAAAAGTACTATTTACAAGACCATATCGTTTGTTTGAATTATGAACTGCATATAAGATATATCATTCCAACTGTCCACAATAACATGCATATCTTAATAAGATAAAATCAAATTGCGAACCTATTGCTGTCTTTCATCTAAATGAACAAAGATTTCGTATGCTACCAGAAAAGAAAAATCTAAGAGATCGCAATACTGAATAAATTTGATTTAGAGCAGTTTATAAATCTATGATTTTCAATCTTAAACTACTAACTTTCATTCCTAGAAACAGAGTAAAATATAAAATGTAGAATTGAATTAGCAGCATTTTCATAAAAGCTAATAGAAGCAATTTAGTTAAATTGTATTCTAAATTAATGACTAAATTGCGAAAAATTCCACTTAGAAATTTCTCTAACTAATTTATCTATGTGTGCATTGAAATAATTTCTTCTGATTGCAAGTGCAACATATAATTATCAGACGTAAATCAGGTTTAAATCTACACTCTCGACTCCATGGTTTTGAGTTGTTGAGTTGAGGTCTTCTTATTACTTAGGTTACTACCCGCCCTCTTTGGGGAAAGTTATTTAGAAAAATATAAAATGTCAATAGGTATTTTTCTGCAATTAATTGGATTTATTAACATGGTAAATAATACTTCGTTTTATCTACATCTATTAGAGCTGGGATAATTAGTTTTTTAGTTACCACAAAAGGTTTGGGTGTGGTCGATTTTTCTGGCCCATTTCCAGCTTTGTGAATAACTTTTCTTATATTCTCAAAAATTTAAAACCATAATGATTTTAATTTAATGGAGTTATGCATAAATATTTTTAAACAATATGGACTACAGAAATAATAAATTTTTATTATATGCAGTCTCGAAAGTTATATACTATGGTGTTGAATATTGAAAGTTGATTTAAATCTAAGAGTTCATTTAAGTACTAGTGAAATCTAATCATTTTCTGTTAAACTGTTTGTATTGTGTATATCATTATATAGTATATATACAGTAGAATAGCTCAAAATATAATATTATATATTTTCAAAGAATAAATTTTTAACTATTAAAAGTTGAGTGTAATAATATTGCTCAGATGAAATGTGAGCTACTGAAGGAATTCGTTATATGCTATGTTATGTATGCATTAAATACATTAAAAAATGCATTATATCGACAGACAGCACCGTCGTTTTTGAATTTGAAAATATTTTGAAAACAAAGCTCTCGTAATTAGCTTACGGATGCATTCTGTTTGAATTCAAAATGAAGGAATTTTGAAAATATTTTAATTAATATTTGTGTGACAATGAAGGTCAATAATTATTTGTTGATAAAATTATAAAGCGCCATTCACATCATTGCTTTTACTAATTAGTTTATCCGGCTGTTTTTGTACGTAATATTACGGTGGTAACAGAATCATTATTTCATTGGTAATAATTGTGCCATCCTTGCTGGAAATAGAGAAGTCTAAAGATTTATATATTAAGGGATGCTCATGAATATTATTGACAAGTTTTGCTAGCCTTCCTTAAGCTTTATAGATTTTTTCTAATTATAAAAATATTTCTTCGTACTATGTAAATAAGTGGAGCTCTTTCAAAATTTTGTGGTAGACAACTTTTCTGAGAAATTACAAAATTAATTCAGTTTTGCTATTCTCTGGGAATAAATTGTAATATCAACTGACTGTCAGGAAACCGTAATACGTTTCCGTTTCATTTAGTCTGGATTAAATTATAATCGATTACGCATCATTTTTGAATGATATATTTTAGCTATCGAAAATACATTTATAAAGGTATCCAAAAACGATAAAAAAAGTTTGAAGAATTATTACGAAAAATATTAATAATACGGATTCTATCAGCACATCTTAAAATTCATTAACATGAAAATAATTTAATTGTGCAAGAATGTATGTAGTTATCACATATGGTAAATATTGAACAGGTCCGCACCATTTCGTTGGATTGGCGGAAGACAAATTATGAAAAAATGTTCAAATATGTTTTACAGAAACTATGACAATAGCTCATAGGCTGTTGACTCTAGCGTATTTCCCATTTTGAGATTATACTTTATGTCTCATTAGTAGCAGTTGAAATTTCTAAGCGATACTATGTCATCGGCATTTCGTTATCAACTGCAGTAATTATTATATTTTTCTTAATGTCATATATGCACTTTACAATTACACACTTTTTTTAGTGATAACTACGAATGACAAAGATCCATTATAGAAATTTATTATAACTGATTAACGGAAAATGAATAAATTTTTGTGCACTTGTTAGATGTATTTATTGAACTAATTTCTGGATATTCTGTATGCCCAATTCATGTGAATATAGAAATATATTTTATAAATTTCTTTAATAAAATTCAATAATTCTTTTAATAAAACCTTGACTTCAAATATTAGTAAATATAAATTTTGAGCTTTCTTGGACAAGTTTTCAGTCAAACATCAGTGGTGAAGTTCAAATGTAGAAAGGATGAGACACATACAAAAAATTGCAAAGTATTAAATAGAATTGAAGAATTGGTAAGTATGAAGCCAAAGTACTTTGATAATCTTACTGATATTAAGATCAATTCTTAACATTAGTAAATTAACTACATATCATGGCATAAGAAACAATCTAAAAGTGCTAATAACAAGTCATATAGCATGTGGTTGGATCTGCTTGCTTTTCTTGATAATTGAAACGTATTTTTAGATTTTGGCGTTCAGTCAATGCATCGTTGACTGATAACTTAAAGTTTTTGACATTATACCATTATTCAAAATGGCAAACTGTTTGAACTATGTAATGATCGCTTATTAGCTTTAAGCATCCTTTTGCTAAGATTTACAAAAAATTATCTTACTTTAAGTATACAGGCACGTAAAAAAAACTTCCTTTTTTAATTAAAGAAGCAGTGAGGTGTTAAGATTTAATGATATTTCAAAGATTTAAAAATAGAGATTAATTTGTGTAACTTTTTGAGGAAGTTATTGTACTTACATGTGCCTGATAAAGCATTGTTCAAAGGTACGCTAGTAAATAGGGACAAATTTTGGTACTAGAGTCTGTGTTTTGTCAATGCAGCTATGTTTAGGTATCCTGATATTGTTTTCAGAATTATCTAGCATGAAATAACAAATTAATAAACTGATTACTAGTAGCCCAATAAAATGCATGGTTTTAGTTGAAATTATATTATAAAAAAGTTAACCCTTAGTACCTTACTAAGCATTCCTTTACTTGAAGATAAACAAATAAATTAAATTTATCTATGCAATATTTTTTTAATAAAAACGTAATTAATGAAATATATTTTTGCATAGTGCATGCGAATAGGAAGAATATAGGATATATAAGGATTTTTCTTGGTGTTAATCCGTTAACTCGCAAAAAATGAAATATTTTTTCAATTTTTCTATGCAAGAACGAGGCAACAAATTCTGCAAAGTAATTTAAAACTTTAATGTTGTTTTCACAAACCTATCCCAAATACCTAATTATTGTAATATTATTGCAATATCTAGTTACAATTTAAATTATTTCAAAAAGAAATTGGAAGTCAAAATTCAGCCTGGTTGTCTTCAAAATGAGCCAAAGTTATACTAAGGCTGACTTTGACAATACATTTTGTAGAAAACATTAAAAACAGTGTCATAGTATTTTATGCACTGGCAACTTCGATTGTCGTCTAGCCGGTCAGGTTGATCAAATTATCGCTTTGTGCGGTCTTAGCACGGGCTAATTAAATAATAGCAAGGAATGGTGAATTCCATTAATTTAGAAGTGCGTTACAATAAACATCCAAATCAGAGAAGATTAATTAAAATGCAATTTTTTTATCATATTTTATACACGCTTGACTTTATAAATTTCTACTACTCATGCTTCATTTAAGGTTTAAGTGTTTGTATAAATGACTTTCTATGGATATACTCTTGCTAAGGAAATCTTATTTTCGAATAAATTATAAATACAACTAAATTAGGTAATGAATAATTAAATAAAACCGAAACTTTTCTCAGACATGTAACTTCATTTAGACAATTTCTTTCTCAACAATGTTTAAAGTAATAACCATAAAATTCAAAAATATAATAGACAGGGCTTTTCAGTGGTATGGTTTGGGGAATATTTTTGTTTTATGGATCTTTTTGGGCTTTTTCTTCAATCAAAATGATTTTCTTCACATGTTAGTTTAGTTGAATTTTTCCAAATATATATGCTAACTTTAGACATACCTTATATACATAGATTACATTATCATAGTCACTACATCTTTCGTAATTCATCAATACCAGCTATCAGTGCATTGACGTGTGTTACCGATATACGATATTGTACACGAAATTTTCAGCAACGATACACGAAATTCCAACAACGAAAAAAGCTGAATACTACACAAAAAATCGTGTATTTCAAATCGTGAAACGTGTATTTTAGAGCTATCCATCATTCATTGTCCTTCAATTAATTACATGGCAAATTTAAGCATAAATATGTGACAACATATGTTATTTCAAGTAATTTTGTTGAAAATAACTCAGGCATTTATCACTGAAAGGTCCAGCAAATTGCAGCTATTGGCCATCTTCGTAATGCTGCTTATGTGGACATAGACTTCTACACATTTCATCCAACCTATTCACACCACATTTATTTTAGCTGTAAAAACAAAACAATTTCCGGTTTCTTCCTTGGATTACAATTATTAGGTTNCATTATCATAGTCACTACATCTTTCGTAATTCATCAATACCAGCTATCAGTGCATTGACGTGTGTTACCGATATACGATATTGTACACGAAATTTTCAGCAACGATACACGAAATTCCAACAACGAAAAAAGCTGAATACTACACAAAAAATCGTGTATTTCAAATCGTGAAACGTGTATTTTAGAGCTATCCATCATTCATTGTCCTTCAATTAATTACATGGCAAATTTAAGCATAAATATGTGACAACATATGTTATTTCAAGTAATTTTGTTGAAAATAACTCAGGCATTTATCACTGAAAGGTCCAGCAAATTGCAGCTATTGGCCATCTTCGTAATGCTGCTTATGTGGACATAGACTTCTACACATTTCATCCAACCTATTCACACCACATTTATTTTAGCTGTAAAAACAAAACAATTTCCGGTTTCTTCCTTGGATTACAATTATTAGGTTCCACAGCATCACGATCTTCTGTGGACAGTAAAAATACTGGCTTATTTTTTTTACTCTGATATTTTACTAGCATTAGCTTGTCCAATTTGACAAATTAAAAATCTAATAAATTTAGATTTTTAGAACTCATGGGCTGTTTTCTGCTTGCAAATTCAGATCTAGCGAAAGACGAAGGAACATTTCTCATAAAAATTTGGAAGCTTTAGTTCAAATTTCATTTACTGAATAAATTGTTTGTTAATTAAAATTTAGTTTCTAAATACACGAAAAATACATGAAATAGATGTGTATAAGAGACATGAAATACCGATGCACGATCAGTTAAGATGCACTAAATACCGATGCATGGCAAATGCGATACATGTCAATGCACTGCCATGTATATGACTTTATATATATGAACTTTAGAATATTATTAAGAAAACCTTTATTAAACATGCTGTTTCAAAAATATTAATAGAATTTTGTACTTTGAATAAACTCGCTTAGAACAAGATAAGTTCAGAATTTCTATATTTAAGGAGTGTTTTACAATTTGACAAAGTGAAATAACGTTAGTGAAAATGTTCAAGAATAAACAAAAAACATTATGTACAGGCTACAGACAATCGCATTGTAGTAATCGTTATTTAAAAAGTGTAGTCTATCCAGAGACAAGTATAGTGGGTTATAGACATAGTTGCAAAAGGTCGTCTATATCAGGACCAAATTAAATGGACCAAAACCAGCGAAACTCAGATTAATACATAAAAATGGTGTAAGCACAGCCAAAGCTATTGCACCCGACCCAAGCCCAGTCCAGTCTGATGTGGATTACAATACAATTTGAAAAATAATGATACAATTTTTAGCCAAAAATCAGAAATTTAGGAAGATATGCATGGTTTACAAACATTAAGTGTCCCATGACTTTTACTTTTATAGAATAAATAAATTTTTTCATTTTTTCATGGCATTATTAAGCGAGCATGAGAAAAACTTCTCTCTTTTTATGAATATTATTTTCTAATGGTCAACAGATTTCGAGCAGTAATTTTCAATCTGGGCACTTTGAATTTGAATCTTTTGCAAATCATAGGGATAATCTTCATCACACACAGTTTTCCAATATACAAATAATCTGCGAGAAAATTCTTAATATTGGAATCATATATTTCATATCCTATAAGGCTTTCCTACCGTCACCTCCAACTTAGTAGTGCATAAACATGACAAAAATAATAAAGCTAGTCATTTTATCCTATTATCACGAGTGACCTTGGGATTCAACGAGCCCTTATATCACTTGGAGAAAATATCAGTTTCTGCCAACTTTATCAGACAAAATGAATGCGTTAGAATGACGGAATGATCAAAATTAAAGAGGAAAGCTTAACTTTTCAAATTATTTTTTCTTTTTCGCATCTATTTCATTTATATATGTTCGACATGCTGCCTAAATTTAGGTATTATAAAAACGTCATAGATTATCTCTAAGGCTTCTTTTGAGAAAATAGTAAATTATAGAAAAACCTGGTAGTTTATCGTGAAATACATCATTGCCGTGAATTTATACAAGAGATGGAGATAGGATAAGAGAGCATAGGCCGGGCTTGGTGCGAAGTATTGGAAAAGATGGGCTGAAAAAAATTGTCCGAGAAAAATTTAACCATTAGGCAAGAGTCCATGCAAGTCACCGAAAATGCAGTGAATGCTGTATAGGTAATAAACAATGTGTTGTAAAATAAAATTTACATTTTGAAGTTTTACATTAGTAGCATATACTCTTCAAATTTAAACTTAGGATGCTCAATTTCATTGTGTAGATTTTATGTACAGTTAATAACATACCAAATTTTGGGGTAGCAAACAGAAAAATTGGAGAAATTTTTTTCACAAGTATTACAAAAATCGACCGATGTAGCATTAATTGAAATTGGCCAGGGTGGGCTTGAACCCGCTTTTTTAATGTAAATTCTAAGCTAGCTTATATATCTGCTTCATGACATCGAGATGACGTTCCTCTGGGTGAGCTCGATTAGAGAATTCGATTGGCTGCAACACATCTACAGACTTGCCACTGAGCATCAAAGTTTTGCGGAGATCAACTGTTTTAAAATGAATTCCTTAACACGTTTGCGACATTGCTTTATGTTTTAATGCGCTTATCTCTTTGGGGATTCAGTTCATTGATTTATTTCTTTGTTAAGAGATTTGAATTATAGTGTTTGACTGAAATCAAATTACTGTTAAAATGTATCAGGTGCTTTTGATCATTGAAAGATAATGAATTTATGCTGTATATTCACTGATAATGTCAATATGTGTTCTCTCCCAACATCAAATTAGTTGTTACCCATTGTGAAGGAGTTGGTGTTTTTAATGCTATGAAAGAAGAAATTCTCTTTTTGCAGTTTTTGCTAATGCTTTTTTCATTTGTAATTTAGTTTCTTTACACATTTCATTGATAATATATGTAGTGTTTTCCTTTGCAAATCAAGTCTCCAGGAAATTTTTATTGATGTTAGTAATATTAAACATGTACAAGCAATCAAATCTCCGACGCAAAATTTTCCCAGTCTTCATATTCGTATCACAATAATGATTTTTACCACTAAAAATCGTTTACCAAATTCAAATTACTTATATTTTTGCAAAATGCAATTAACGAATTATTTAGAGTGGTTAAATACAACTGGTGTAGCTGCTTTTTCAAAAACACAACCTGAGAGTGCAAAGCTAAGCAGAACAAGGTAGAAATGAATCGCTTGCAAGATCTCCGGATCCTTGCATTGTTAAATCGATGTATTTATTCATATATCTACAGTCTACGAAATAAATAATGGCCATGTTGGCTAAACCTAAGCTGACTTTTGTTGTTTAAATTTCAGCGGGAAGGTACTTGATTGGTGTTTTCTCTTTCACACATTGCAATTTATGAGTGTTTAACTTTTCATCTGCATAATTTACTTAGGTTTTGCGTGTTTCACTTTGCTTTGAAATGGGTGCGCAAACACCCCAAAATACCCGTAATTTAATCATAAAATTACACCTGGAAAAAAAATCGAAAGCGCAAATTTCCCAGACTGTGGGAATTCCACGCACAACAGTACGACATATTATTCAGATTTTTGAAGAAACCGGTAGAAAAGAGCCACTTTGTCAACCAGGGCGCCCGCCTAAATGTTCCTCCCCGATCCATGTCTTTGTATTTGTCCCCATTTATCGTCAAGACAGCTGAAAAACGAGTGGACAGACGGCCACAGATACTCTATTAGGCGTGTCCAACAAATTCTGCAAAAGATCGGACTTCATGGACGACGTGCCGCAAAAAAATTGGTTCTATCGAGAAAAAATATAAAAGACCGTATCCAGTGGTGCCGTCTACATGCAAATAACTCTTTAGAAGATTGGAAAAAAGTATGTTTTTTCAATGAAACTGCTATTCAGTTATCACCACAGCGTGTACAGTTTGTGAGACGGCCGATTGGTTCAAAATACCGCTACCAATCAAAATATTTGGCTCGTAATTTTACGCGGAACAACAAAAAACTTTTGGTTTGGGGTGCTATTTGGGCCTCCGGGCACCGAGTCTTGGCTCGTATAACTAGAAACATGGACAGCGAACATTATTTGAGGACTCTGGAAACTTTTTATGTGCCCAATATGCAAGAAGGAATTTTATTGCAGCAGGACAATGCTCCCTGTCACAGATCCCAGCGAAGTATGGAAGCAATGGAAAAACTGGGAATAGCGCTTCTTCCGGGATGGCCAGCAAGATCACCTGACATCAACATTATTGAAAACATGTGGCAAATGCTGAAAGTGAAGTTAGATGACCAATATTATCCAAATCTCGATTCCCTTTGGGAGGCCGTTGAGCAAGCCTTTTTTGCTATACCAGACGAGTACATCCAAAAACTGTATTCATTTCTTCCGAGAAGAATTAACGATGTCATTAAAGCCAAAGGCAATCAAACGATCATTAACATCAATCATTTTCTGATAGCAGAAACAGCAATTAATTGGTATTACTTAACGTTTTGGATCTTTCTCAAATCAAGTGATGATTAACATCAGTATATTTTAATACTAAATCAAATATGTAATACCCGACCTGATCCGAAACCCGAAATCAGGTCGGGTGTTTCGGGTACCCGATGTTACTCTTTAATATATATAATATATAATTCATTTTTTTAAAACATTAATATTTTATTTTGCAATTAATGAATTTTGAATTGCGAAGCACTAATGTGGATAGTTTTATAAAGTTCCGGCATGATTTCACATTCTCATTTTTCTAATTAGAGATTGCCGTCCTAAGATTTTGGAAGTTTATTTGGAATCTGTTCAATCGGTGTGAATCCCTGGATGATTCGGGATAGCAGGCTATAAGAAAACCACAATCTTAAAGAAATATTTAATATTTAGAAAAGTCTTAATAAAGTGGGCGGTCAATATATGTAAAACTGATCTTATAAAAAGGACAGCTTTTCCCACCTAATTTAATGTGTACTGTATTATATAAGACACTGCTATAATTAGTTTTCCTTTTTTAAAAACCACAATTTTATGAAGAAACCGGCCAAATATTTAAATGCTTAACTAATTCTTGTTATGCACATGCTTACTTTTTCAAAACACCACAAAGAAATGCAATTTTAGTTGTTAAAATTAAATAAATAACAAATTTGAATAATTAAATTCTTACCTTTCACTTTTAGATTTTGAAATTTAATCTTTCACATGATGTTACAAGCCAGCTCTCGCTTACAAAATGAGCGTGATTGCAACAATTATTGCCTTTATGCTGGTGCCTCCAAGTGCAATTTTCTTCAGACTTGTGGATTCCAAATGCATCCTACTAGGTATAGCGTCTCCTTCATATCATATTACACAAATGTCCACGTTACTATGTTGCTTTTTGCAATAACATTTGTATCGGTTTCCATGTGCAATGTCTATTTTATTTACAATTTACGTAGAAGGAAAAATGAGTAGGAAAAAGACGTCTGACATTAATGTTGTTTACTAGCAGTATGGTTTTCTGTATAATTCTTTATGTAGTTGCTAAGTGTATATCCATTTTTTACAGCTTCAATGCGGTAAGTGTAAAAGACGAGGCATTTCCATTTCTGCAGTTTGTTTTTTCTATTATTCATATTTCAGCCATTACAAGAAATTATGCAAGTAATCGTAGTAGCCCTCTAGAGGCGAAATTTAGACTTATTTTAAATTAACAGCAATCTAATTGCTTATTGGTTTAATGAATTTATCAATGCAATATTTAAAAGCACTGTGGAATTTCATATACACGCCATTCCCGAAAAATTGAATTATGAGATTAATATGAATTTACAGACTATGAAAGAATGAGTGTTGACCAATCAAATGTCATGATGGCCGTATTTGTTCACTAGTTGGCATTTACAAAACTCAGCTTTAAACTAAGTGCTTTGCAATTTTCCTTTATAAAATGACAACAGGGATAATTATTCGAATTTTTTTTCCCGAAAAAACTAAAAGAGAAAATGAATTTTGGCTTTTTGCAATAAATGTAATAAGCAATTTTCAATAATACATAATGATGGCTGGATATATATCACTGTTGTACAGATAAATATTTAGCTGAATATTTCTCAACACACAGTTAAACATAGTGAATATAATTCTCAGTTATTATTTTCTCAATTGATGACGTTGCATTGCAGTTTCAAAATTTCTTGTTATGTGTAGTTAGCTACTAGGTTTCTTTAATATGACGTGTATCCAAGTGTTCTATTTCAAATTGTTATTACGCGTGGAAAAAGAAACAGTTGTGTTAAATTTGAATAAATGTCAGATGTGGTTAGCTAGGTTTCTTTAATATGACGTGGATCCAAGTGTTCTATTTCAAATTGCTTTCTTTCTAACTGTTATGTTGCATAGACTTTTAGACCACTAAATGCAGATTTTATAAAAAATATAAAAAATTGCTCTAAAACATATAGATCATAGTTAAAATGGGGTATAATTGAATAATTATGTTTATGGGTATGGCTGCAGTTTTTTTGACCCATGGCTGTAAAATCCTGAATTTCTAAAAACGCTTTTTTTCTTATCAAAATCAATAGAAAAGTCTTAAAAGTTATTAAAAAATTATCATTTTTAGAAAACTGTATATATGCAACCGGGACTTTCCTTACTACTAACATTCTTTTCCATGTCTACACCATTTCTATTCTTTAGATGTGGTAGTGACACTGTTGCATTTTCGTCTATCCATTCTACTAGCTGATCAGTTTCTTGGTCACTCATAATTTTTGGTTTCTTCGAATCATACTTATTAAAATCCTTTTCCCCACTCCTTATCCAGTGATATGCTGTTTTGAATTTAATTGCTATTTAATTGCCAGTGTTTTTGCTAAATTTATCCAATCCCCTCCTTTATTTAATGCGCTCACAATGCGCACACGATCAATACTGCAACTTCTCTTATTATACTTGGACTTTCGTCAAAATTTCTGCGCGACATATTGGACAACTGTTGTTATTTTCTAGCCATTTACTCAAGCAATTTTCGTGGAAAATATGTGTGCATGGATTAACCATGGATTAACCTCACAAACAACGTTCCTTTGCAAAGATTTTCTGCAAATCGTGCAATCATTATTGAAGCTCACCTAAAATTATGATATATACAAATTGTTACAACATTTTTTATGTAACTAAACTATAGGGTTGTTATTTAAACATTTCTTTTTAAATTGAAACTTTACTGTAAAATAGTACATTAATTTATGTTACTTTAAGAGTAGGCTATAGTGTCATTAGAAGTTTCATAAAGTGATAATATAATTAATAAGAAATGTTAACATGCTTGAAGTTGGTAAAACAATTAAAAAATTGACCTGGCTAATGTAAATTATACTTGCTATTTTTGAAAAGATGCATCGTAATTCTTATTGTACTCCATTGACTTCTAAACAAATTGTTTAGAGGTCCATGTTGATAAAAATGTTAAAACTGTATTTTACAACTTACAGTTCTATTTCCAGACTTACAGTTCTATTTCCAGACATTGTATCTTTTTAGAAATATTGAAGCTTGACAATGAGAAAAACAACCTGTGAATATGCAATATTTCTGTGCAAATAAGGATTTCTGAATGTTAATGATGTCTGAATGTTAATTGATAGCTTCTGAATGTTAATTAATGATTTCTGAATGTTAATTAACGAATTCTGAACGTCGTTTTTCATTTCTGAATGTAAATTGACGCTTTTTGAATCTTAATTGACAAATTCTAAATGTCGTTTTTCATTTCTAAGTGTAAACTATGCTTTTCTAAATGTTAGTTTTGATTTCTAAATGAATATTGACGCTTTCTAAATGTTAATTGACAAATTCTAAATGTATTTTTTCATTTCTAAATGTAAATTGACCATTTCTAATTGTAGTTTTTGATTTCTAATTGTAAAGTGATTATTTCTAAATGTAAGTTGATGATTTCTAAATGTCACCTGGAAATGGTGTAATAGCTTACTGAAACTATAAATTATGCACATTGATTTTCGCGCTTTGTTGTGTCATTTGGATAATATTTACCAAACATGTATTAAATTTCCGAGTCAGCAGAGTTTGTCATGGTTAAGCGATTTTATAGACGTTGTTTTCACTATTTAAAAATATTACTTTGTAATTTTCTTGAAGTTCTATCTTTTAAATACCATGCGCCTGTTTTTTTGCCTGTGAACAATACACTATTTACAAGTATTTGTACGTTTAGAATGGCGAATGCATCACGGAGTTTACAAATTTAACAACTGGAAATCATATCTATTGATGGAAAATATCAACATCAACTATGAATAACAAATGTGTCATTGTATTCACGCACTAAAGTTACAAAATCAGAAAACCCATGAAATGTATACAGCCATGCAAGAGTCATAAACCAAATACTGAAAAAGGTGTGTAAAGTCGAAAAAGTAGTGGAAAGTGGAAAACCATGAAAATGTATACAGCCACGCAAGAGCCATAAACCAAAAATAAGCTGAAAAAGACATGTAAGGTCGAAAAAACAGTGAAAAGTGGAAAACCCATGTAATGTATACAGCCATTCAAGAGTCATAAACAAAATTAAACTGAAAAACGTGCAAAGTCGACAAAAGATTTAACAGTTAGCAAACATGTACATCCCTAAAAATCCGTATAAACCAAAAAAGAAATTCAAAGAGAAGCCCACTGTGTAAAACTAATATTAATTGTGTATTAATAAGAAGCAGCATGTATATCTTACTAATAGCATCACATGCCTTATAATTTTTCGGAAAGCAAAATTGTCTATCATGTAAGCCTATATATCATACGCCTGTAATGTTTAAGTATGACGAATACTTTTTTCCGTTTTGTATTTGCGAAAAACGAATTAATTGCATGGAATTTTTACAATGAAATAGCAACGTAAGGTCCCCTGTCCTAATAACGCCCACTTTTGCACAAAATTGTATCTAGCCGAAAAACTATGTAAGATAATCTGCTTCTGTTTAGTATATCATATAAAGTTTATCTTCAGCTACTTTGATCTCGATTTTTATGTAAAAATTCAAAAGTTTACCTACTCAAACCTCTGCTAAAGTGAAACGTATCCAAAAGTCATTTTTCTGAAAAATAGGCCCTAATAGCGCCCACTACATTTTACTTCCGTTTATCTATATTTACTGGTGTAATAAATATAGCAGTGTGATATATTCTGTCGTAATTAGTTTATGTAAGTATATCCAAGTAGTTTTCATGAAAGAAAAATATCTCTATATGGCACAAAACTCGTGTATAATCAATGTGTAAAAAAACCTCAAGATGCATAAAATGATTACAAAAGAAGCTAATCGCTCTTTTCAAAAAGTTACTTATAAAATCAAGCTTCAGAAGGGCTATTAAAAGTCTATGTGTTAAATTCGCATTCAGGACATGTGAAATCATCATCTTCCTTCGTCAATCCAACGCATAATTCATGGAACCACACAACACACTTTGAACACTTTCTCATATCACTCACAGAACTTTCGTCACAAATTGGACAATACCAGTCATCACAGCTGTTTGATGTTTGAGGTCGATCAGTTTCTTCCGAATAAGAACAAGAAGGTCTGTCATGGTTAGAAGGCTCTGATCAATCCGAAATTTCATTCGTAATGAGAGGTGGATCAACTGTCGGTCCAGCCTCTCGTCCAGACGTAAAAGAAGTTGTTGAAAGTAAGAGAGCTTTATAATTCAAACTCTTCTTTCTTTCCTGTTTTTCATCAGATTTCTTCTTCTTTGGTGTACTCATGATTTCTTGAAATGATATTTGATGACCAGGCCTATCTTCTGACAGTTCGATCATCGATATTGAATCATTCCATGCTACTGGGATGCACGCTTTGGTTATTTCAGTTGGACAGAATGCATGGTCAGGAATGGCATCGTCATCAAATGGGAAAATTCCACATATTCTGAATCCACTTTGGATGTTTGTAATAGTCATTGATTTAGACCAGACGGGAGTAAACACTTTTCCAAACAGATCCTTCGTTAGTTTTCTGTCTGGTCTCAATCTCCAGAACTTTAATAGCTCTTGGTCCCAATGTGATTCGAACGAACGGAATACAGCCACGTTGAGCGGTTGCAGCTCGTGTGTGGTATTAGATGGCAAACAAAGCATGATTATGTCTAGATCATGGGCCTTTGCTGCAAATCAATTGACAAATGGCATTTTGCTCCGTCAAGGATTAAAAGAACTTCCCCAGATGGCTTAAACTTTGCCAGATGTTCTAGCCATTTGAGGTACAAATCCTGATTCATGTTTCCTTCTTCTGACATTTCAAAAAGGAAAGCGGAGGGAGATCATCGCCATACGCAGGTTTCCTTAACTTCCCCTTGAAGATGATCATGGGGGGAATGGGAATACCAAGTGCACTTACACATGTGACAATTGTAACACTTTCTCCATGCTCAGGTGCAACCATATGCAGTCATTTGTCTCCCTTTTCAGCAACAACTTTATGTTGGTGTGCAAGGACAGACAGCATCCCTTCTTGTCAATCTTAAATATTCGATCTGGTTTATCAAATAAGTCCAACTCAGTCATGACTTGCCCTAATTTCGAATAATAATCATAAACAATGAAGTGATTGAGCTTTTGGGCTCTAGCTGTATTTATAGGCTGAGCTTTTCTAAGACTTAATTCAGGCCATCGTTTCACGAAAAGTCGAAACCATTTTGTACCAACAACATGGCATTGGCTTTGGGGATTTTTCTTTTCTAAGTATGAGGATACGAAATCGCAAATCATTTTGGCGGATAGTGGAAGTCCAATACTTGCATACCTTTTAATATGCTGAACCAGTTCAATCTCCTTGTCAGAAGATAAAATGCCTTTCCTCCCTAAACGCTTTTGCAAAGACCCAGAAGCAATGTGGCCTTGTAATGTCCAACGAGGTATATTGAAACATTCAGAGGCTTGACGTACAGATAAACCACTTTTGCCTGGTCTTTGAACAGCCTTGAGTGCGTTTACCAAATCTTCTTGGGACCAGGTCACACCGCATTTCTTTCCTTTGGCCATAAACCTGAAATGAAATAATCACATACAGTGTAGGTCCTATATGATATACATGTAAGCTTATATAGGCCTATATCTTAGTAAGATAGTCTAATATACAGTATAGGTCTAATGTACTCAATTGTATAAGCTTAACTAATAAGATATTATATACATGGATTGTGAACTTTAAATGCTGATTGAGACTTCATAAATAACTCTCGATTGAATGAAATGGAACTTAAGCTTCAGAGCTGTAGGGCCTACCTGTCATATATAGGTCTACTAATTTGTCTATTACAGATGCTGTATCACTAAATAATAATACATAAGGCAGTAAATCTCAGACGAATGACAACTTTTTATCATTATGATGTAATGTTGAAACATAGATTCCTTGAAAAACATGCTTAATTGCTCATTTCAGTAGTTGCCCTAATAACACCTACCATCCAAATTCAATAGGCGTTATAAAGGCAAGTTGCTACTTATCAGAAATTGTATTTCATTCGTATAAAAGTTAATTTGCAGTGGTCCTGCGAATTTTGCCAATTATCTTAAGTACTGATGCTCCAATAGACACACTACTTACATTAGGAAAAAGTCAACTGCACTCACCTGGTCTCCACAAAGGAAATGACAATGAAAAGACACACCCATATTTTAAATGCTAAAAATAGGTTTAGTGTCACCATATTCGTTTAGGGCGACACACCTTCACTCCATTCAGCATCCTAACAGCACTATGATTAGTGCATATAGTCAACCAATCAGAGTGACGAAAATCCCTCTCTGAGAATAGGAAGTCTGGGGATTATTAGGGCATGGGTGTTATTACGCACTAGTACCTTATTGTTAAATATGTTTGAGGTATTTTTCAAATACTAATTTATTCACAAACTTATTTTTTGGATTAAATTGTTTACAGATTATTGCTAGTAATTCTTGATTTTTTCATCAGATATTTTTCAAGAGTTTCACAATTAACTCTTTGTGCTTTTTCTTTGAGAATTCTTTTCCGTCTTTAAAATGAAACAATGAATGTTTTTTAAATTCATCTGTTTGTTACTTAAATTATTATGTCCAAGCTGAAAACAAATGTATTCATGCAAACTGATTCTATGATGTGGCATTAATTCATTTATACAACTTGATTGATTTCTAATAGCACATAAAATTTTAGTGCTTTTCTCATTTGGAATTATAAAATTAAGCAGGATAACTAATAAAATGCTTTTGACATAAGATAATAAATCTACATGAACGCAAGAATTGTGTATTGTTACTGCTATCACTATATCCACATTGCATTGATGTGTGTTTTCTCTTTGACCTAATTTGATTTTATTTGAAAGCATCATTTCAACACTGATTTGAATTTTCAAATAATCATAATTTATGACCTTTGTTAAGGTCTAGCACACATTTACAAAAATGAATACAGTTTAAATTTATTTTGAATTGCTTGACAATTGCTGTTCATATTTTATAATATATTAAACAATTGTGTATATATACTGCCATTTAAAAAACCTTGTTTCTCACATTTATTTTTATAACAATAGCAATTTCCAGAGTGTTTAATATAATTTAGAAATAACGTACAAGTATTTATTTGATAAAGTAAATGTATTTTTTTGTTCATTTACTTTCTGTCAAATGTAATTAACAACATTTAAACAAGTGCAGTTTACAACAATTGATTCAATTTCAAATTTCATTATATATTGATTTATGATTAACAAATAACAGTGTTTGAAAAAAAAGGATAATTAATTGCAAGAATTTTGCTTTTTGTTTTTTGTGGGACCATGAATACATGATATTCATTCTTTCTTAAAAGCTACAACAACATCGTAAATTGCATGCAGCAAAGATAATGTTCTTTATTGGACATCTCATGAATGCTTTAATACTATTGCAAAAGCTTACAATTCTTTATTTCTGTAAAAATATTTTATGTCCCATTCAGTACATTAAAATAGTCACTATTGTTGCTATTAAAAAATTGTAAATTTCATGTGGCAATAAATATTCAGTCACAGCTTATATATGTAAGGAAATTCTTTTAACTATTATACACTTGCACACTCTTTCTCAACTATAAATGAAGATTTATAACTTAAAATACACTCTGTATATGCAAAAAGGTTCTTTTGTAACATAATCGTAATCTAATCATGTGTGGTCAAACTAAGAGAGAAGATTTTTGTATCAGGTTATTTTACTTAATACAATGGAAAGCTAAAACGTTCGAGCTCTCAGGTATTCTAGACGGTGGTTCACGAATCCAGTTAACGGGTGCAGTGTATAGCCGGTGCTTACCCGAGAGGCTCTTAGGTTAGGTGTAGGAATAGGGGCTTTTACTCGTATTAGCTTTCCTATCGTTCGTTGTTCATATTACAACTTTTATTACATTATGTTATTACATCTGTTTACATCAAGGAAATTAGGGAGTCACAAGATCTATTTGCATTATCTTGGATGTTGTTTATTACGTATGATTACTAGTAGACTGACGGACTATCAATTCATCCCTTTCACTGTGACTGTATTGATTGTTCACATGTACTCTAGGCCAGCATGTAATTATTTATATGTAAGGTTATTATATGTACGAACTCATAACAAGCTACTGCATCATGGTTGCGAGATTCCTTTATTAGACAAACTCATCGATAACAAGAACAATCAATACATTAAATTAGTAAGGTATCACACATCATCACAATTGTATTCATGCACACTATTCCATTACACTGAGTCATCTAAGTTGTGGTTGGTGTCTCTATCGATGTGCCAGTATCGCATGGACATGCTCGTTGTAGCGTAATTCTTCAATTCCTCTTTTGTGCTTTGTTGCAGGTCGGGTAAGCGTACCCTGTACTTTGTACCCTCTGTCTCGTGTCTTGGATCTAAAATAGCAGTCGTTAGTTCCGTATCAATGCAGTTGATAAGATAGTAGTCTAAATATATAACGACTAAACAATAGAACTAAAAGAAGAGAGATGGAGAATGGAGTCTGTCACCTACCGTACTATCAGAGGAGGAAATAATTGTTATAGCAGCTCCTAAATTAAGCTAAGAATTAATAGTATGAAGGTTGGCGAGATTCTACATGGCGACCGTGACAGGCGCTCGACAGCGCAAAGGAAGATTCAGGAGAAGAGTTGTTTCTTTTTGAATCGCCTGAATTGGAGGAAAACCGAAAAGGATTGGAAAACTGGAATTAGTGGAAACTATTAATGATACCTAGCTAGAAAAGGAAAAGAACAACGAACACTTGACACCTTACCAGAGCTTCTAATTAATGGAAAAAGTGAACAACCAGAAGAATACCCCAAGCTGAAGAAGGAAAAATGGTTAATTCGAAAAGGAAACCGAAAACTAAAGCTAGAACCCAGAAAACTCCTCAGATGAGGAACACACCCGAGAACCCAGACGTAAATGTGTCCCTAGCTGAAAGCGAACAGTCCCCAACTGAGCAAATACTTCAACCGGCAGAGTTGACTAATGAGCTTACGACAATTCAATTAATGGAAGTAATTGAAAACAATACGAAAGAAAGGCAACAATTGACAAAACAGATTGAAAAATTAATCGAAAGGGTAAGAGAGGTTGAAATAAAACACGCCGAAAAAGAAAGGCTAATAGATGAAATCAAGGAAGACACAAGTCTCCGACTAACCGAACAGAGAAATTTGTTCCAAAACCAAATCGAACAGTTAACGGAGGTAAACAAAGAGATAAAATTACAAAGTGACCGTTTACAGAAGATGATAACGGAGTTACACGAAGAAAATGTTAATTTAAGAGAAGAAAATATAGTGAAGCAATTAGAAATTGACAATCTGAAAGACGAACTAAGACTAATTGAGTTGAAAAAAAGCGAAGTAACGACAATAGAGAATGTGGTAGTGGAAAAACCGCAGGAATTAAACACAGCGGTACCACAGGATGAGCTGATAATGGATGATTACAAAACAGCACAAAACGAAGAAGAGTTTATAAAAAAGTTAGTACAAAATGTGACAAAACAAGTAAAGTTGAATTGTGAGAAAACGATCGAAAGTAAACCAATCTTTAAGGAGACAATATTATCGGAAGAGGACGATAATGATACGTCAGTATGCAAAGCGGTGCTACCGAAATTCACTGGAAGAGTGGATAATTACTCACCGACATTTAATGAATGGCTGGAGATTTTTGAGATGAGTATGAAAGAGAGAAAAGTAACGCAACAAAGAGCGGCAGCAAGATTCCCGCTATATTTAACAGGAGCGGCGTATCAACATTACTTAGTATTGGATACCCAAAATAAAATGGACTACAAAAAATTAATAGGGGAATACCAGCAGTACTATGATGATGAGAG
>CABFPE010000105.1:281116-291770 GCA_900660155.1 Hofstenia miamia
ATATATATATATATATATATATATATATATACATTATTGTCATAAATTTGACTATATTTGAAATAATACATCGAGTATTAAAATATCAACATAAATTCAAACTAGATTGTGATAACCCATCAAAATGAAAATAGGTCGACTGAGCTATCTAAGGCCCAAATTTTGCATCATTAATCATTACATTTATTTCGGTTAACGAGTCAGTAAATTTCAAGAGTTTTAATCGAGAGAATTTGTCAAAATTTTATCCAATTGTCTTTAATTCACTATGTTCGAAATTTTCACATTTTTCATTATTTTTAATAATAATTAAATGCATTTAAATTTGCATATACATACTCAAGGATGTCATCTTTAGCAGCAAAAAGTCAAATAATGCGTTAGAAATTATTCATTGCACACAATTCTCATACACGTAACACACTGTACATTCATCCCCATAGAAAAATTGTTTGGATTCTTTACCAAAATTTTGTCAAATTTTTTTTGTGCAGTTTTTAACCACCGTGTGGTTATAGAATAAAAACCGGGTGGAACACGAGTATAATGCAAAAAGACTTTGTCAAGAAGTTCACTATTTTTTATGGGATCTTTATGCTTATAGACGCTCTGAAACGCTTTATTATTGTTATATTGTCTTTTTTCTGAACATCTCAATGAGTTTTCAATATAGAAAGGCAGTTATGGTGTAGGTACACGAGCTTGTTTATTCATTTTCCGTGAATTGGCTGGAAAAAATTGCGAATTTTTTTGCGGATTCGCAATTTTTTCTCACATATTCTAAGAACATCATAAATGTTCCGGATTATTTTAATATGACTTAACAAATTCTGCAAATGTGGATAAGGTTGTTTATAGTTGGACAATGTCAATCAATTCCTACCTTTACCCTAGACCTCTTAGGTAAATGAGATTATCCATTTAGAAAAGTTAAAAGTTTTTTTACAAATCACGTTCAATATAAATATATATATATATATCAATAGTTCTGAGTCATCACTTTCAGTCTCTCTTAAGCGGAAAGCCTGCCTACGCTTTTGTTTGTAGAAATTTAGTGGCATTTGATTGTGCATTTCTGGAAGTTCATATATATTTTCTAAAAAATCTAAGAAGAAAAACACTGTTGCAAAACCTTTTATCAAATTTCAAATTTCTAGAAATTATACTATACCACTAAAGAGGATGTTTAAAATAATTTATTCATGATTATTTTTTACCTTAAAGTATAACAACAAGCGAGTATTTAAGCATTATGCTAAATGAATTTTTCCATTTCTTAAATGGTAAACTAATTTCAGTTTGGTCTCCTTTCCTGAGAATTTACATCATTCGATGTTAGTTTTTTTTGGAAAATTACTAGCAAAATGAAATAACGCTTATATGATGTCCAAATCGATAAATCTACATTACAAGACTTTTTTTTTATAACTTTTTGCTACGGATTTCTCAAAAATATATTTTTGAAATCAGTAAATAATATAAAAGTTTAAAACTTAATCTGTAAGTAGTTTCCATATTTGTCAAGAAACCTCACTTGATCTATAAAAAATTTTAATATAAAATTTTATTGCAATGTGAGCAATCTATTTTCTAGTATTTTTAAAGCCACAATCAAACTTATTTGAAAAATTTATATTTGAAATTGAATTTTTTTGGATAGAAATTTAAGTATTATTTCGATTCACCTGCATTTTATTAATTTTTTATCGAATAAATAGTTTTGCTACTTAAATTAATAAAAATGTTTTATGACAGTTAACATTATCAATTTTTTAAATTCTAGGAAGAATTCAATTGGCTGATGGGTTGCCAGTAACAATTTAATATAATATTTTCACAACTTTTCGAATATATTTGAATGCATGAGGATTTTGAGTTTAAGTTCACCCATCTATAACAATAATAAAGGAATTTCTCAGAAATTTCCGGGTTACCTCACTACTCAATCTGCGTTAAACTTTCATAAATCGTTAATTGTATTTCTGCACTTGTAATTAATTAAAAACTTGCTTTAAGTAAATAACTGAGTTGACACTCAACCGTGGAGCCGAGGTGTTCGTTGGTTAAATTATTTACTATTAAATTGATCAAAGATGTTTTGCTAAACAATTTATTCAGTGAACATTAGTGTGCGATGTAAGCTCTTTCAAGCCAAAGGCAAATTCCCAATTCTGTTAGAGTTAAATTCCTCCGACATTTCCTTTAGACACTTCATTATTATTCTATTTAACATTCTATTTGATTTTTTATATCCAATATTCTATGTATTTTTCACTAATGCGTAACTAACCTTTCTAGGTTCAACCATCAATATTTTTGGGGCAATCATGGTTAACATACAGATGTATGTTCTTTGGTTCCATTTTAATCTCTATTCACTGAAATAGGATGATTTTTTGAAATTTATCCGATAAAAGCATCTCATCAATCAAAGTTACGCAAAGCTATTTATGACATTATTAATATATTATTGATCAGGAAAAATTGTCAGGGAAAGTTAATGCTAGAACTTTTTTAACAAACGTTATAAGGAAAAAGTCAAAATAGTTGTAACATACGAAGTTTCACTTCAAATTTACCTATTACGGAACATAAACATTTTTGCTTGCAAAATCGTTCTTTAAAATAATTTAGAAAAAATATATGAATTATCAACAAAGTTAACGAAAAGTGTCAATATTTTTGGAAGTAATTAGGTTTTAATAATTCATAAGAGGGAAGCCATATTCAGTGGTTGTTGTGCAATATTCCAAAAGTACTTTCCGAATAGTTAATACACCTTTTTGCTTTATAAATATTCTAGAAGTGAATAACATAAAACCAATGCCTTGTTCGGACTCACGAAATTGCTGCACTTCTTTCTAGAACAACTGATTGAAGAGATTTTTCAATGTACGCAAATACATCAAATTAAAATTTGGTTGTAGTAATATTTCTTAATAAATGTAGCCTAATGACGAAAGGGATTAAAACATGTTTCGGTAATGAACCCCATGATGAGGTTGAGTTGTATTTCCGTTCGCTGTTTTTATTTCAAACTACAAAAGTGACGGTAGAGTGTTCAAGGTTTTCAATTATTTGTTGTTCATTAAAGTCGTTGAACGTTTCTTCATTCTCATTTCTTCTATTCGGACGACTAGATTGGCAATTCCATTAACTTTTCAGCGAACATTTGTTCAACCATTCACGAGATATTTCAAAAGGAACCTCATTGTCATGTGCAGTGTACTTCACAGCTAAGATTTGCAGATTAGAATTTGAAATTAAGTTCGTTCTTTCTCCCTCTTATTTTGCATAACGGAGCCAATAGCAAAGCCGCCACTGGCATAATAAAGGCAAATAGTATTCTTGACTTCAAGAGCATTCGTTTCCAATTAATGTGTCAAGTAAAATAATAATTAAAATAAATATGCTAAGAATAAATAACCATAGTATTTAATTTGCTAAAGTAAAATGATGATTAAAATTAATGTGCTAGATTCAAATGATCCTAAGTTTTAATGTGTTAAAATATATTGACAATCAAAATAAATGTTCTAAACTAAGTTGACCATAAAATTCTATGTTAATCTAAACCACAATATAACTAATGTGCTAAGATACAAAATGATTATATAATTAATGCTAAAAATATAGTCCTAATCAAAGTGAATCTGTTAAATTAAATGATAATACAATTAATGTGCAAAATTATAACTACAAGATGGGAACATACAACAATAAAATAGCAATAAAATTTCATGCAATAAAAATTTATGTGATAGGATAAAATGACAGTCAGATTAACACGCTAAATAAAAATCACAGTAAAATTCATGTGTAAGAAGACATAAATAATTAAAATAGAAATACTGAATGTAAAGCATCTCTTACAAAAATTGTGGATTCATTTACATTTGTAGGTATTTCGTTAATCTCTTTCAGACACGCTATGTTTTTAGTGTCTTCAAGTGCTTAAAATATTTCATAAATTTTGTTTGATTATACACCTTTTGAATGTGGGCACTGTGTTATATAGACGAAAAGCAAATTTACTGCTAGGCCATCAATGCTCTGCTCTGTACTCTAACATGACATAAATTTTCTCAATAGTATGCAAGTATTTCGTGAACGTATTTCAAGTAGCATCATTTTTAATGAATATTTTGATAAGCTTAAGTCTTTTTAGAAATGATACTAGCAATAATTATCAATTTCCTTAATTTAAAAGAATTCTTCTCTCACATGAGAATATAACCACAAGTACATTTATTCTAGATCAGATTTATCAAGGACAAAACAACCCTATTCCTTACTCGTGTGGTGGTATTTGCTTCGATGATAATTATTACTGTGAAAAATTCACTCAATCATAAGCAAGAGTATACAAGTTTAATATACTCATTGACTGTCATAAAATGTATTTTTCAAATTAGCTTTATTTAGTATATTTGGTTTAAGAGTTTTACTCATATATGCTAATCAACTTTTCACATCTGAAACATTTGAAATTATGTTAAGTCAAGATTTTGGAATATTTTTACTACTACTAATTTTGAGAGAAAATATCAAGACTCGTGCTATTTTCTGACTTTGATGAAATAGGTGTATATTTCAATTTACGACCAATTAGTTTTTCAGGTTATGAAAATATTATTCGAAGTATGCTTATTTATCGTGAACAGTGACCTGTCAACTTCCAGTGTTGTAAAATTTGGTTTATCTTTTTCTTTTGAATAACTAACATAATAATTTAGCATATTCTTAAAAATGTAAAATAATAATATTTGTGTAGTATTACAATAAACCAAAGAGACGACAAACAAACAAAAATTACTCACATCAAATACAAATATTTTGTTTCCAGGGATGATATAGTTTGCCTTGCCACCTCACTCCCATCCGAAATTTATGATCCCATTGCTTCAAATTATTCAAACTTTGCTCATTCTAGGTAACCAAGATTGTTGTACCACCTAGTCAAGAGCTACATTGCTTGTGATTTTTTAATAATTACTGTTTTAATAATTTATCTGTATATAATTCTGCCGTCCCAGAGCAAAACAACTTAAGTCCAATTTTTCATAAAAAAGGATTTAAATGCCATTTTATAGACCCAAACCTATTGTATCTATAATCAATCTAGTGTAGTAATAGAAGCAATATGAATGAGGAAAATGATGCCCAATAATTTACCCAAAAACATAATTCCATTGGACTACTAAGGCAAAACAACTTAAATTACTTTGAAAAATAAATTTGGACTTAAGTTGTTTTGCTTTTGGACGGCAGAATTATTAAACTTTTCGCTCATGTATTTAGAGCACTTGTTAATCAAAAGTAAATGAACAAATATGCTTTATTCATTGGAAGCATACAAATTTATTAAGATATATTTTACTCTAGTGTCCGTGTAAATCTAAAGACAAAAGCTTAATTATGGTTTCCTCAGGTAGTTGTACGATGATACTAAAATCCAGTATCATTCCTTTTTTAGTGGAATACTTGTGATATTTTATTACCATATTGCTCCGACTCTTTATTACGAGAAAGTTATTCATAATACTTAAATATTCTGAATAATTTACATGTTAATTGCTTGCAGCTATTAAAATTTCATACCGCACTCTTTGATTGCAAAATTATATTGGACTGCTTTGGTTTTCCTCTAAAATAGAATGCCAAAAATAACATCATAAAAGGCATAGTAGATAAATTCTTCTATCATAGTCTAAGTAAACCAGTAGCTGATGAATAAATCCTACAAGTTTTATTATAGCTCACAACGTATCTAAACGGCTGTTCAAAAAGAAATCCATGTAATCCATGGGAAAAATTAAATTGGATTACGATTTAAAAGTTCAACAAGCCAAATTTTAAGTGTTATTCTGCTTACATAATTTGAAAATTTTTGGTAGATACATAAAAATTAATCACTATAAATTTATATTTTGACTATTTTTAGGCTAACAAAATTTTTATCTAGTTGACTGGAAGAAAATCGAGTTTCTTCAGATATGTGAAGACAAGAGTTTCCATTTTTAGGGTATTGATAATATTTAGTTCTCTTTGTGTTTTTCAAATGACTCAAACTGCAATTTATATAAATGAACTCTCTGCAAACATAAAGTCTAACTAGAATAATTTAGTTTAGAGTAATTTGCCATGGATATTAATATTGATTATTAAAGATTCATATAGTTAGGTCTTTGAGCTAATAAAAGCAATTGTTTAAAGAAACGATCCATTGAAGCATTAATCGACACTCAAAGTTAAAATGTAAATTTGATATAACTTATTCATGAAAAAACTATTTCAATTGTAATGCTAAACAACACCGTTTATATCTAGTCAATCAGGTTTTCCTTTTACACCAATAATCAATATTGTGAATATGGCTATCGTCTACATACAGCATTTCTCAATATGAGCACGCAATTCCTGGAAGACGAGATAAATGGCAGCAAAATTATACAATAAATTCAATAGTTTATTGAATTTTTTATTTCAATTATACGCATCAGAGCTGAATGTAGGATGGATGATTTATAAATCTCAGCCTGCTATTGACCCATTTGAAATGTTCTTAATAGTTTTTTAGAAATTGGTTGATATTTTGATAACTTGAATTACTAATAAATGTAACTTCAACACATTTGTTTATTGCTATAAAGTTGTTAGCTTACTCAAATTTATATTAAATTTTGCGAATATGAAATAAAAATTCCAATGACTACCATTAGGTTGAGTTGGGTCTATAATATCACTATTGCAAAGAGTTTCAAAATTTTTTAATAATTCAATATTTTAAAAAATTATTCATGTTTGTTGTAATAATAAAATCTGATATTAATGAGCCTATTAAAAGTTTGTGTGTATTTTTATCATTTTTTCCAAGATTTAATTTTTCTGTTTATTGTCATTCGATAAATAACAATATATTTATTTCACTTTTACCTGCGGATAGACGTTCAGATACATCTGTTCAGATGAATCCGTTTGTAAGCGTCGCCCCCTCTTACCACCCGAGATAGTCACATTTCACATCTATAACTACATCCAATGTGCGATTTTCTCGGGTGACTAAACGAGAAGATGATTGTAAATCACATCAATCTGATCAGATGAAGCTGTTCATACCCATGGATTTCTATAACACTATTAAAATGCGAACTGCGCTCTTGTAATTGTTCAAAGCATGCTGAATGTAAAAGAGAAATGAGAGAAACATGTTTATTCATTGATTGAATTTAATTGTGCAACTTTTTTCGGCCAATTACAGGTGCAATTCGCATCCTGTTAGTGTTATAGAAAATCCATGCGATATTATATGGTAGTCTTAGGGTAATAAATTAATTTTCTGAATAAGAGAAAGAGTATTAATTAGAATCTTTTTCCACCTTTAATGTATACATAGTTAATTAGCAGCTATTAGCTTTGAAGTGTAATAATTGCCATAATTAGATGGAGTAACATAATCTTCTCAAAAAACAATAATTAATAACCGCTGCAAATTACCAGCGACCGTTTCCTTTTTAAACATCGTATCAAATTACAGTAGTCATAATATTTTGAAATCACTTCTAACAAATTGAAAAGTTTAAATATATTCTTTGCTAAAATTTATGGTTCAGAGTCTATGATGTGAAATATTGTGTAATCTGAAATTCAATCGATGACCTTCTAGAACCTAATTTCATGTGATGAAAATAAAGACGATAAATGACGTTGTCATGTGACTTCTGACGCAGTAATTTACAACACTTACATCATCCTTTGGGATTCAATTGCTAATAAATACAATTTTACAGAATTTGCTGTTTTATGAAATCAGTAAAAACCAAGCAACAAAGCAACTAGATACCGAGTGCATCCAATTTATGCAACTCTTTGAAATAATGGCCAACGGTGTACTTCTGGTATTATTTGCATAAGTAAAGGCCACTTGGGAAAATAATGCTCTTAAATCAATTATTTCGATATCAACAATAAGCAACTTTGATGCATGTTTTCTGATCTCATATGATTTACTCTAGTGCATTCAAAAACATTAGATGCACTTTGCGAGTCAAAACAAAGTACCTAAGAATTGCACATATACTGCAAGCACAAAACAGCATTATATATATATAAATATATATATATATATATATATTTTTATCCTATTATTATTATCATTATCATTATTATTACAATTGTAATAATAATAATTATTATTATCATTATCATAATCGTTATTCTCCTAAACAGCGCAATGTACTATGGGATTTCTACATAGCGCGGTTAAGGCAATTTTTTGACAGCGGGATGTATTTAGCCCATAGTACATAGAGCTGTTTTTGTGAAATCGAGTGACAGTACAAAGTTATAGCTTTGAAAATTTGTGTGAATTTTACAATAGTACTTGTCCGTATTTTGGCATATAATACATTTAAAAAGAATATTTTTTTGTGTTTTCAATATAATTATTAATTTTTAAAAATCATTATTAAAAAATTATCCTTTTCAGCGTAATGTATGCATTTTTAAGACAATGTGTTGTTTTGTGTACTATTTATTGTTTAATGTTGTTTTATACTTAATAACTTACTCAAAATGTAATATTGAACTCTTATTTAGTGAAAAATATGTCGGATTGTGACTTTGATGATGACTTTGAGCAACTCACTGAAGGTTTTGCTTTAAATTGTATAGAAGAAAAAGAAAATGTTTCTCCACCTCCTATAGTAAAAAAAAGGCGTCAAAAGCCCTCAACCAAATTGTCAAAAATGTCTTGTTTGTAAAAAAAAACATTATAAGATTACGCGATCACATTAATCAGCATGAAAATTTACGAAAGTATCGAAAATTTATTCTGGCTTTTTATAGAACCTTTAAGAAGTATGCAGATATGTTAGAAACTCGATGGATATTCAATATATCACTTTCGGACCACTTTCATTCGTTTTTAAATGAAAAATTGGGTACAATAAGTTAATAATATAGTACTGTTTCTAATGGACTAAAGTTTTTAAGATTAAGGACTTCTTTGATGCAAGTAAATGCAGAATGAGTGTGACTTTACAAAGAAATGCCTTATTGCTCTGCGAATATTAAAGATATTGTGTTCGGACCACTTTCATTCGTTTTTAAATCAAAAATTTATCTAGAAGTTGACTACTGCCTTTTTAATCTAGGACTTCTTTGAAACAATAGAATGCAGATATAGGGCGACCCCACTAAAAAATGCCTCATTATCTCCGCAAATATTGCAGATAATGCGTCCATACCACTTCCATTTACTTGGATTAAAAAAATTAGGTCTAATAGAGAAATAATATAGCAACATTTGGCAAGGACTACTGTTTTGTTCAACTAGGACTTTTTTGATGCAAGAAAGTGCAGAAATAGTGCGACTTTCTTAAGAAATACCTTATTGCTCTGTGAATATTAAAGATATTGCTTTCGGACTAATTTTATTCATTTGCAATCCAAAAACTAGGTCTAGTAGTAAAATAATATGGTAATATTTCTAAAGACTACTGCATTTTTTATGCTAGGACTACTTTGAAGTAAGAGAAAGCAGAAATATGACTGTTATATTATTAAGAAATGCAGTATTACTCTGCAAATATTGAAGATATCACTTTCGCACCACTTTCATTCATTTTTAATCCAAAATTTAGGTATACATTTATAAGTTAATAATATAATGCTATTTAAATAGTACTACATCTTTTGTAAGCCAATAGTTTTTTGAAACAAGGGATCATAGAAATGGGTACGATTTATTAAGAAAGGCTGCACACTTATTAAAATAGGTTAAGAAAAGTTGTGAATTTGTAAAAATATGGCATGCATAATAAATGAATACTAAATTTATAAGCAAAACAGACGAATTTTACATTTTATATCACTAAAAAAAATTTTAAAAATCATGTTGTCATAATTTATACATCCAGCTGTTGAGGCTAACACAAAATACATCACGCTGTTGAGGAAATTCAAAATCTATACATTGCGTGGTTAAGGATTCTTATTATTATTATTATTATTATTATTATTATTATTATTATTATTATTACTATTATCTCTTACTTCGCACTGCTTCATGCTGGTATTCCTCTCAGCTCGGGGAACTCACCAGTTCCCAGGAAGTCTGAGAGCTTTCCTCAGGACTCTAGCTGTTCCTAACAATGCTGCCTTCTGTGCTACCACTCCTCCCCACTTTGGTACTCCCAACTCCTCCAAGTATCTCTTATGCTTCTTACTGACTGCTCCTAGTGCACCTACAACTACCGGGACTACTTCAACTTTCTTTAACTTCCACAGCCTTTCTATTTCCTCTGCTAACTCTCTGTACTTGTCTATCTTCTCTTTCTCCTTGCTTTCTACAGTCCTGTCCTTTGGTACTGCCATGTCTATCACTTTTCCTAATTTTTTCTCTATTTCTACCACTACTATGTCTGGCCTCCGTGCTTCTATCACTTTGCTCGTCTGTATGGTGAAGTCCCACAGTATCTTAACCTTCTCATTTTCTATGACGCCCTGTGGCTTGTGCTCATACCACTTCTCTCCTGCTTCTAACCCATGCTGCCTGCTCAAACTCCAGTGTACCATTCTTCCCACCTTGTCATGCCTGAACTTATACTCATTCTGTGCCAACTTCTCACACCCTGCTATCAGATGATCTACT